>WOGO01003326.1:0-14494 GCA_015342085.1 Leptinotarsa defecta | reverse complement strand
TCACAGCAGAATCCTATTGTGAGGAAATCAATGAAATGTACCGGAAATTAAAATAGCAACAGCTGACATTGGTCAACGGGAGAGACCCGAACCTGTTTTACGGCAACGCCCGTCCGCACGTTTCTCAAATCACCGTCCGAAAATTAAACGAGCGTCGGAGTTCTGCTTCACCCACCATACTCCTCACGCCTGTTGCTAACGATTACCATCTTTTCAATCACTTCAATAATTTTCTTATCGGCAAAATCTTCGCCAATCAGAAGCAGGCAAAAATGGTCTTCGTCGACTTCATCGAAACCCGATCTCCCAATTTTTATGCTGATGGAATCAATCGTCGTGTGTTACGTTGGCAAAAGTAGTTGATTCAAATGACGCTCAAATCGAAACAATTGAGTATTCGCTGAGATATTACAGTGTGATGACTCATAAAAACGGGCAAAACTTTTGAAATGACCTAATAATGATTTGTACCACTCTTTGAGTACCAACACATTATTCAAAATATGGTAATGTCAACAGAATCTACATGACACAAGAAGTTGGTGCGCCATCAAAGATTTTATTTCATATAGAAATAGTAAAAATTTATTCTGTTGTAATTTCCTCATATTAGATAGCATTTGGAAAATTGTAAATTGTTTTTGTGAATTTTGCAGTTGAAGCAAATTGATTCAAGTATATAACTAGTACATTGAATGGGCTACATACTTAGGAGAGATTAATTTTTGGGAAAGAAAGGTTTTGTAGACATCTTTGTATAGAGTTACCTTTTTTGAAATTGATTGCTTCTTTCCTTTCTTTGAAAGATTCCCTTTTTTGTATGAAGATGAAGAAGATAACACATAATGGATCCTAATTGATACTGGGGCATCTATGGTACAAGTGCATACATTCCAAGGAAGATAAAGTGGATTCTACTGGGCAATGAGTTTTTCTAGAGTCATTGAATTTTCTGAGCTTCAGAATGCCAACAAAAATCCTGAAACAATGTTATGATCACTGTGAACAGCCATGAAGCAGAAAATCTTCAAAATTTTTACGAGAATATCCTACAGACCATAAAACGTGACTGAACTTTAAAATATGTGGGCACATCGACTCCACTCCCAGGATCTCTGCAACTTGAGTCAGTGTTCCCTCTAGATCTGGGTGGATGATCTTTGATTTCATGAAATAAAAACTGGAACTGTTCAAAAAGTAATTGAATCCCGACGGAGAACAAGGTGTGGAAAAATTGAACAATTCAGGACAGGTTATTGGCATGCCCTCCTATGAAGCTGTTGACAAAGATTGGAAATGGACACTTCGTGTGCCCATTATGTGAGATTCCAGACCGTTATCAATTCGGTTGAAGTTTCTGATTGAAAAGAATGTGGATGAAATTGCACCAATAACCGAAGAAGCGGCTCTTCTTATTCTCTGTATAAGTAAAGAGATAGATAGATTACATTTGACTCTATCTGAAGAAAAAAAAAAGTATTTGATTCAGAGAAATTTTAAACTGGTGCAAAATTTCCTCATTTAATAAGTTGTTGAGATTTTCTTCCACCATTATTTTCGACGTCTCGATAATTCTCCAACCTTACATGAAAAATGTCCATTTCGGTGACTTTTAGATGACATTGAAAAAATTACAGTTTTGTTCCAAAACAAAATTTTTGTATGAATGACAGATTTCAAATGCCTAAAAACTTTTTATGGTTGACACTCCTAGTATTAACTGTGTATGATATAATTTTCGTATTATTTTGTAAATTAGTTATTAACACCCAAAATTGGAAATAAAATTATTCAGTTGATGACATGGTGATTATTTGTTTTCTGTTGATGTCATGGGAAATCTCAATACTCACATATTATCAATTGCTATTGTTTCTAACATTTCTATGTTATATCCCTCAACAAATCTGTATTTAATTGAATGATTCAAATACAATTACTTTTTCCATAATGTCATTGATGATAAAAAATCGTTTTACATATTGAAACTGTTTTTTTGTACTGATATTTTCATTTCATTGTGTCTTTTAAATGGTGCTAATCTCAGTGTACTAGATATCAAGTATTCTTGAACGCCATTCAAATTTTGAACTCAATTTGCAAAAGATTGGATATGAACGTTAGTTTCAGTTTCAATTTCTTCTAAAACTAAAAAATTCAAGAATCCATAAAATATTTTCAATTAAATTAGGTAATATTAGGAATAGTTTCACGCATTCTTCAATTGTTTTCTAACTAATCATAAAAGGACTTTCCTAGTTATATTCAAGAAAATGTACCACGAAAAGCGAAGAAATGATTTTCTTGTTGTATGTGAATGAAAAATCAAGTAAAATATAATGATATTAGAAACAGAACTTTTCATTTTGAGATACTTTAATTTTTTTCCATATCGTAAATAGACTCTGGCTGTAATGTTTAATTAATGCAATATGAAAATAGAAATTGAGTTTTATCAATTCACTATAAAAACTCTCTGTCTGTAATACTTTTCGGTGCCACTGCATGGCTCTTCCTCTTGACACGTTTTCCGAGAAACATTTACACACACAAAGACTAAAAGCGCCTCTTCATACCTCAGGGGTTCCATTCGAACCTTCACTAATATATAAAGAAGGTAAACATTCCCAGGGCTAGGTAGGTTACTTTTTTTAATTGCTTTAAGATAACTTTCAACTCTTTGTATTTACCTAAAGAATGGGCTTCTCATGTACGTCAATATTACGGAACGTGTTAGAAAAAAGGTTGTTTTTCATTCATTTTTTTATTATAGAAAAACAAAATCAAACAAAATCTCACCCCAGTAAGGGTATCGCTCTTACTGAAATCTATCTTTGGCAATCTTACCATTCTTTTTCAGTAAATATGTAATTTCTGACAAAATGTTTGCATCGTATGGAAAACTTTTGCATTACTGATTTTTCTCAAAGAAAAAGTGTTCTTCATCAAAGTTTGTGCATTATCTGTAACCCAAAATGCAAAAGTCAAATTTCATATTTTCCATTGTATAAGAGGCAGGTCACAAGTTGGAATATCGAAAATCATTGATTTTGTCAATACTCAGAATCGCATCTAGATTTTTTTAAATTCTTCTTTGTAGTAAATACTGATTTCTATTATTAGCTGTGACAAATTTGATGGCTCATTCAATAAAATTGTTAGTACATTTTTTTTATGTTCCTGACTCTCCAATCTTCAACATGTTTTCATTTTTATTAGGAATCTGTTTAAAATCTGTTTAAACTCTGTTTTTCCGTTAACCAGCTGTCAGTTAGGCAGTCTCTTCGCTACTTCTATATAGAATATAACTCGATAATAAAGTATGTTGCTCTTTTTAACTGAAACCAGAGATCATTATTTTCGTGATCCAAACAATTATTACCAGATTCTAATCCAAATGAAGAAGACACCGTTTCAAACAAGTAATTATTATTATTGTACTGCACTCATTATTTGCAGTTTTGAAAAAACATTACATTTGAGAAAAATGTAGCTCCATCTGTATATATTTTGGAAAGTTTCCTTATTTTTTAATTATTTTTTAATCAATTCATCAAGTTCAGATCTACCATAATCTCTCTCTGTAAGAGTATGAACATGAATGAATGAAATTTATAGGTATCATATTTATTACACGTTAAATTATATTTTTACAACTACTTGAACTATAAATATTCATGAGAATTTTGAAACCTATTCTCTACTGAACCTATATTCAAGAAAATTTTGTTTGTTTTCACTATATACTTTCTGGGTGTCACTTATTAAATATTTCTACAGTTTTAAGGTTGGATCGGACTTATACTGCTTTACATTACATTACATTACTACATAAAAATACTAACATTATTTTTGACTAAGGGAAATATCAACATCATTGAAAAAAACACTCTTTTTGGTGTAGCTGGATCAGTAATATCCCTCGTGAAAATTTTTGGTATTTTGAAAAAAAAAAAAGAATATTTTACTCTTGAACAAAACTGATTCTTTTGACTTATAGATTGCAATGGTAATGACTATTATATTTTGGATTATAGTTAATACAACAAGTTTTATGAAGAATAGCATTATAATATATATTTTGAGAAATTGGCGATACAAAATTTTTCCATATGGTGCGGACCTTTCATTTCATCCACATTAGATACCTACTCCATTTATTGATATTTTTTAAAACGTAAGTGAAAAATGGAATAATATTACGTGTGTATATAGCTGATGGTAATCAAGGTGTAGTGTGTATATTGATCGCTAGGCACTATTGAAATGCTTGTGTTTTGAACTACTATTATAATATTTCATAACGTATGAATGGGCGGGTATACATTTCAGTTTTTATATCTATGAATATCTCAGTACCCACTAGTTAAGGCAGATAAATATTACTAACGCCTTTATCATAATGATAATGAATGACATGAAGCAATTCAGTAAACAAGAATTAGGCCAAGAAAGTCTGAAATGGAAACATGTAATATTCAAATAGCCATAAAACGAGAAGAATTATGTATATTTTGTTGAGATATTTACCGTTTCCTTACAAGAATCACCATCCGTCCCTTTGATCGAGGAAAACATAAAATATTAGTCATGCTGCTCAACAAAAAAGTAAAAGTATAACATGGAAAGAAGGCATTAATTTAATGTATAAACTAACTTATAAATATAACATTTCAGATTGTAAACAGTTCAATCGTCAAAATCATATTCCACATAAAATTTTATAAACATAACCGTCTCTAATAATTTGTTATTCGAATTATTCTAGATCGTCTTTAACAAATTCGTTTTTCTTGAACGTTGTTGTTGACGGATAAAGAACTTGCAGATTCAGCAAATCTAATGAAGAAATAGACAATGCTGTCAAAAAGAAGGAATACTATGTATATCAGAGATATAGGATAGTTACTTCAGTTATCTATACCTAATCCCATTTCCAAGAATTGAGATTTTTGTATTTCATCTATTACACTGTTATTTTTTGGGTACTGTTTTTATTGTCCAAAATTTCTATAATTTCATATTGAATATTAGTTGTATGTATTTTTATTTATTTCCTGAAGTTCGATAGTAATAGACTGTTGTTTTTAAGGCACCAAAATACAAATACACTGAACTTATTTTAATTCAGATACTAAACTAAAAAATGAGCTTCACTATTAATCAAAAAGTCAAATTTGATAATAACACCCACAACCCCTGTGGTAACAAACAAAATCAAGCATCTCTTTTAAAATTCAAAAAAGTAAGTAAATACTATCTATCTATGGGATTCATATCTGGTGCGCATGTTTACCAGTCCAGAACTGCCTTTTCTCATACTTCAAGGTATTTTTACACCTGAGGAAAGGCATTATTTTGTAAGAATAAAAAATATCTCTCCAAGTATTGTTCATTGCATGAGAATCAGATGAGTTTTTGCTCACAACAATCTACTTCCTTAAAACATTAATGTTCATCCCCCTAATTTTGAAAAAGATATAGCAGTCTTTCTTTTGGAACTCTTGAAATGCAAATTTGGCGACTACCTTAAACGAGACTAATTCAAATGTCATCTGAAAAAAGTTGGGCAGTTTCAATGTTGAAGACACTGGTGAAGGCCGTCAATTTTGTTTTTTAAAGTCCTGTTTTAATGTCTTTGAGATTGATTTCAGTTCTGCTACGAAAAGTATCTACAAGATTTTCTCCTGTAAGGAAACTTGCACAAATGTTTATAGATAATCCAATGTCCGTCGCAGTATTAGTCAGGGAAGTAATGTTTTTCGCCAGATCTTACTGAGTCGACAAGGCGGGAGAGGTTTGTGCCACATTTTCGGCATCTGATAACCATACATATGGCATTTCTGTTAACTTATACTACAGTTTTTCTTTTCAAATGGGAATTTCACAACTGCAATAAATGTTATCATGTAAAAAAGCTATCATGTGAAGCTACAATCTGTGTCATTTTTCTATACATATTCATTTTGAGCTGATCAATAAATTATCTTGAATTTCTTTAATTAAATAATTATTTTTGTAAGCTTTTAGAGATAAATTAATCGGCATTCCAGAGTTGTCTGAAAGCAAATCTTCGTGATGTGCAATCTCATAACGTTCATCACTTACTGGTGATTGAAAGTTTTCGTAATTCACCTGTTGGTCAATGCCATTCACTTAATCCAAACACACCTCTTTATATTCGATTATTATACGGTCCTCAGATTATATAAACCAGTTATGGTAATACCGGAATTTCTTCGTTTCTGTCAGCCAGCATGAGTCTGACAAAGTCGTTTTGAATATTTTGTACCGAATAAGAATATTTTAGTATAACAGGTTGGAATGAATTCCGAAAAGTTTTGAAAAAATCACAAAAGTTTTTGATGAAATCAACAGAAAAATTAATATTGCACATACTTTGATGATCAGTTTTGAAGATCCTAGAAATGAATTCTTGGAAGATAAATTAATAAAATTGTCATTTTTTTTCTCACAAAGTTAGGATAGTCAAGTACTTCAGTAACATTCAAAATTATCTATGTATTTTTCTGGCTATTTCGTGAAATATTCAGTTCACAAACAATATACCTATTAATTTTTAAGGGTTTTATCAGTCTTATATGAATGTGAGGAATATCATCATTCGTTTGATAACCTGATTACAGAAAGGCAAGTCCATTATTTCCTGGAATAACAAATATGTTTGAAATATCTCCACCCAACCAACTACCGTCCCTCCCACCCTCCATCCCTTCATGTATAGCATTTTGTATCTCAGTATTTCCTAATATCAAAAAAGCCAGAGTAATTACTTAAAAAATGGTAACGTTGACAGCGTACTTTTTTGTGTCATTGCCCATTTCTTTTTCATATTCACAAACAAATGTATCCAATTTTTCTACTTACGTTACTTTAATTCTCCAATACCATAAAACTCACTTCATATTGTAGATGAAAAGTAGGAGCAATCAGAGCTCGACAATAGTGATAAAAAATTCTATGAAATCGTGTAAATAAATCCTCTGAACTTGCTATCAGTACACTTCAATTCTTCATTTAAAATTTCGCTGGTCAGAATAACCATAAAACGGTTAATTTTGAAAGACCTTAAAAAAGGGGGTTTACGTATTTCAAAAACTCACCCACACACAGCCAGTGTCACCGACTACTAGTCTCGTGATCTGTTTAGGCTATGTTAATAACTCCATCAGCCACCTACGAGTATCATTGCTATCCGCAGTGCCGACCGCTAAATAACAGCAGAATCAAACCATATTCAAGTATACTCTGTCCATTCAAGCAGTGGAGTGGTCCAAAACATTATAATGCATAGTGCCCGTGATCCCCCAGACAAGGCTGCTTGTACAGAGACGCACAAAGGAACGACCGGATTTTTTAATAATATGCGGCTGGGCACAGGAAAATATTTTAGGTGGAGTTTAGGCACACAAATTAGCAATTTCTTCAGCCGTATCAGTACTTGACATGAAAATTTCAAACCTAAAATATTGTATGTACACACCAGAGGCGTTAAATCGTAACTGGTCACTCCGACACCGTAACAATGAATTCCGTCAGCCGATTGCAGTTGAATCTAATTGGCCAACTTGAAGAGGCTTGTTCATTTCAGCCAATAGATGCAAATGTGCGTGGTGGTTATCATGCTTTGATCACACATCTATCATCGTTCGGGTTGCTTTGTTTGTTGGATGGATATAGTTTAGATGAATTCTCGCGAGAAGGTGGATTCTAAGACGAGACCATTTTGAAACGAGAGCTGAAAACAAAACCATTGCTCAATTCACTCATGAACCAATCTAGCTAGAATATTTTATGAACTTGCAGTGCATTTAATCAAACGTACCAGTGAACTCATATTTACTCAAACATATGAACGAAACAGGAAAACAGCCTAAATGAAGTGAGAAAGCAAATAACTGTGGCTGCATTTTCGCCGCATTCAATAAAAGCTTCCTGTGCATTTATTTACACGCAAGAACCAAACCAAACAATGACACTCTTTGAACTCTTCTGTCCACTTGAACTACGGAACTGCCAATTATCAACGACTTCATTAATACATCTCCAAACACCAATATTACCGTGTGAATATACTGATAACAATGGAATGTAGAGCGAAGGATATACAAATCCGTTTCATGCCTTTACGGCGCGGTTCGTCTTATAATAGAAACCATAATAACACCATAACTATTGTAGACTATTGGTGTGAGGGTATGCCGCTACCCGGTGGGTAGAGTGCCTCAAGGCTCACAGACCGGCTTCTCGGTCTCTCTGAGCCCGCCCGCGATACCTTGATTCCAGAGGTGGCTTCAGTCGTTTCCGTATATTTGGATTTCCGATTCAGTCAGATCCATCACTTCATACTGAAATATTAAGTTTCACTTACTCAATTCAGTTTTTTAACTTGTTTTCTGTAATAGGATTTTCCAAAATCTAAAAAAATGTTTGGAATGAAAGTAGTCAGAGTCTCTTTATATTTATCAAGCAAAACATTTGATTCAAATGCACAGATGTGGTTCAGAATTAGTGGAATAACAGATTTTCGTTCCTGGGTATTCTTGAAGAATGATTAATGACAAGGTATCTTGAGATGACACATCTGAAGAGTATTTCCATAAAGTGCTTAGTATCAACAGCTCTAACAACCTACAACAGTTATTTTATGTGCAAGAAACTGCACAATATCAATTAACGAATTAATGGTATCACAGCAATTTTCAAGACGACTGCTATCAATTAGAACTCTATGAAGTTTCACAATCAAAAGGTACTTCAAAAGGTATCTATTATTCACTGCAAAAATCATACGTGTGACTATATATAAATCATAATGGTCAGAAAAACATTTTTTCACCTATTACCATGATGGCGTTTATACTAGTATCCTTGGTATATCGTCAAACATGTCCTCTTTGATGACTTCATATCTTTTTAGAACCAAACATAATATGTCATTCAATATCCCGATGAAGTAATTGTAAATAATTATTTTCGAAAAATATATAAATGAATATTTGAGACCATTCTTTTTCTGAGAAAATGATATGAAACGAAAGAAATCCAAACGACGAATTTTTAAAAACCCGAAATCGCAGTTCCAGAAAATGGCCTTGAATTCCTCAATTTTGACTTGATTTTCAGTAATTTCTTACCAATTTCAAGACAATAATGCAATATTTAAATTACTGTACAAGATAAAAAGATCTTCTTTTGAGAAAGTTGTTGCCGTAATCGACATTGACGTAATTTTAACTCAAAATAATAATTAGAATAGGATCCCTCTTTATTGCAATAGAAACAACAGTTATGATTACAGAGAAAATCAGAGCTACTGCTACTGCATACCATAGAAGTCCATGTTTATATAAAGTACAACAGTCACGTAAAATTGGAGTATTTATTCTGCAAAACTTCTAGAAGTTTGAAGATCTCCAATCTACATACCGTACCACAAAAACAAAATATTTTGTACATACAATTTTTGTTTTCTTTGTTAATCATAGTTATTTAATATTCTCTCAAAATTGTTTTTTGAGGCATGAGAATTTCAATGAAAGAGTTCACGGTAGCTCAAAAGCTCACCCAAAGCTTTTTGAAATGTGTGTTTTTGCTCATTCTGAACCACCGAATAAGAAACTACATTTAGAAGAATAAAAAAGGAATGATGCCAGATCCAGAAGGTAAGCCTGACAGCATTCTTGAAAATTCATCTGTTGAGGATTTACAGTTTAGAAGTAACTGTTTTCAACAAGTTATCAAAATGCTTCACGAAATTACATGAGTTATTGAGAGACATCCCCAGAAATGGTCTGAAGAAATTCTTAAGTGAAATTTGGAAAAAATATTTTATTATTTCTTCACCCCTTTTCTTAGTCTAGACATAATAAACTGAGTTCCCCAGATAATTATTCAGCCCTATTGTGAAATTTTACGATTGCCGTAAAACTTGAGAGCCCGGCACTGTAAAAATACTCGTGCTTTGTCTGTGGGAATTCGAATCCGAATGATATTCACATATCGATAGCTCCAATCATACCTGCATTAAATAGGGATCACATTGTTTGAAACAGTGAAGAGAACTAGAACTTTCATTAAAAATTTTAAATAGGAAATGATCAAATCACTTATTGAATTTAATTATTGAAGTAAACCACCAACTGGCATGCTAATAACACGAGATGAAAAGTTTTAATTCGGTATAAATTGTTTGGACAATCTTTTTTCCGGGAAAATCATGTCTATTCTTTCTTGTTTATCGGAAACGCTGAAAGTTGGTAGGTGGAAGAGTACGGTCGTTGCTGAAGGATATTTATCGATACAGATTTTAAACAGATAACAGAAATATGTTTGGAGGTTGCTGATAGACATTCTTTCTGGACCTGGCATATCTTAGAAAAACCTCATACTTAGACAATGAAACATGAACAAACAACGTATGGAAAAACCTGGAAAAATCCACTTGAAAAAAAATTTATGAAAGTATTATTTTGAAAACCCGAGATATCATTTCCACTTTTTAATTTCTTCCGTATATAACACGAAATATGTATCTTATTTGGGTCAATATTTGAATTTGCAGATCGCTCAAACATTTGAAAGTTCAAAGATTTGAAATTAAGTAACTTTCAACAAATATAATCAAATAAAAAAAAAACTAATATTACAGTTTATTATACGATTTTCAGTACAATAAATTGTATTAATTAGTTTTTTAATATGGATTTTCATCAAGTATCGGTCAGTTCTGTTCAATCTATAATCAAATAATTTAGTACCTATAATAATTCATTTCATTTCCTTTATATTGCTTAGCGAAAAATTGAGAGTTCATGCTTTCAATTAAACATTTTTTTACTTTAGAATGTCACTATTCCTTAATTCATTTATACCATATAATGTTTGTTTCTTTCACTATGAATATGAGTTACAAAATACACTATTATAAATTTTCTAAAGTACGTTGTTTATAATTACCAGACAACGTGCTTTTATAATTATAGTGTTTTTGTCTTTTACTATTGAAAATTATCAGTTCCCTTCATGTTCAGAAGAATATTACTGGAGACTCAGGAGAACAAGTTCTTATTAATGGAATGAACGACGTTGAAAAAGAATTCAGTCCTAATTTCTAACTATATCGCCTCTCATTTGCAAAATCTGTTCTATGTTAATACAACGAGACTAAAAAAATTCAATTCGTATAGAAAATCTGCCTGCATATATGTAATTCGTCAACATAAAATAAAATGTGACACTACAAATGCTACTACAACTTGTACTTTGATGTTCCTATTGTCATACTGATCACATCACTAGTAATGAATAAAACAATCACGAATCCCATTTCCTATCTGGACAAGCGAATGCATGTAGTTTTTTTTGGAATGTGAGATCAGTCAAGTTATCTTTCAAAATTTTAAAATATTTCAATCTGTTTCTGAATTGATATATTGCTTACATACTCATTGGCGTATTAAAAATATCAGTTTTCTGAACCATGGAAAAGCTTTGTTGCAACAACAATCCCTAAAATCCTGAGAATTGTGAATGATTTTTAAATTCTCAATTTTTGAGTATTTTACCCTGATTGAAAGTGTTGCTTCAGATCGGCCAAAAATTCTGAAATGTCTTTTTCCAAAGCATTCAATACTAGTAAAAATGAACTGCTTTGTGTTGAATTATGACTTTCTGGTTTCGAATAATCTTCATTATTCCTTATATGAAATTACTTACTCAAAAAAATCAAGTAATACATCACAGTCATCTACAATTGATATACTTTTAGAAGTTCCGCTAGGGTCTATATTGGGTCCCTTGCTTTTAATTGTGTACATATAGTGATATTTTGTAGAATATTGATCATATGCCGGTTTTTGTTGTGAAGATACCATGAATAAGGAATTAAATAAAATGAAAAATGATACAATTAAAACAATTAGATTCTTAATTCTGATAAATCGAAAGCTATGAATTTCGGCAATGAAAATAATAAAATTCTTCTTGGCGACCTAGCTGAAGCTTTGGCCATAGCTAAAAATATTGCACTGGTTATGGATGGAGTACTAAAAAATGTATGTATGATCAACGTAAATTGTAAATCAAAATAAGTAGAACTCGCAGACATATCACTCTGATAGAGGGTATCAAACCAACTTGCGTTTCTGGCTAACTGGCATTATCAGTCACGTTACAACCAAGTGAGTATAGGCAAATTCAGGTTGTTTCTTATTTTTCGTCCTGGGCTGAAAAGTCCCGGGCCTAAGACAGAAAACGCATTTTTTTGTTCAAAATTGGCTCCTCTCCGTTGAGAGCCAAACAATCATTTCAGCGCCGCTCTAACATTTCAGTGCCACTTTTGTATAACGATTTATCTTTTACCTCAAAATAGCAACAGCAATAATGTATCATTCGAGCGATTTCAGGCGAATAGCCCGTAGTCGCTGGTAGCCAAATCTAGCGAATACGGTGGATGTGGAAACAATTCGAAGTTCAAGTTAATGTAGTTTTGCCATTGTTTTCATTGACTTGTGACACGATATGACTTGATGAAACAACATTTTTTTTCTTTTAATATGCGGTCGTTCCTTTGCAATTTTGGCCTTCAAATGCTCCAATAACGCTATATAATATTCACTGTTGGTGGTATATCCCTTTTCAAGATAGTCGATGAATAATACAGCACGCAAAGTACAATAACTTTTCCAGCCGATTGTTGTGTTTTCGGGCGCTTTGGACGAGGTTCACCAGTTGCTTTTCACTCAGATGACGATAGTTTTGATTTCGAAGGGAAGTGATGGATCCATGTTTCATCTACTTTCACATATCGACTCAAAAATTCCGGTTTGTTATGTTTAAACATGGCTAAACACTGCTCAGAATCATCAAGACGTTCTTGTTTCTGGTCAACAGTGAGCTTGCGCGGCACCCACTTTGATCAGAGCCTTCTCATAGTCAGCAATGTCAGCTAACAATGTCAGCTAACTCACCCAACTTCACTTTTCCGTCATTCGAAACGATTTATTGTGTTTTCTTTATGTTTTCTGATGTTACTGCCTCATTTGGACGTCCATTGCGTTCTGCATCATCGGTGTCTCT
The DNA here is from genome assembly GCA_015342085.1 of Leptinotarsa defecta. Taxonomy (NCBI): domain Eukaryota; kingdom Metazoa; phylum Arthropoda; class Insecta; order Coleoptera; family Chrysomelidae; genus Leptinotarsa; species Leptinotarsa defecta. The sequence continues at coordinate 1,393 of WOGO01003326.1, read as the reverse complement.
ACGACCACATTTGAAGTCAGCTAACCAACATTTAATTGTTGTTTCTGATGGAGTGGAGTCCTTATAACACTTTTCAAGCCATTGCTTAACTTGAACGGTATTTTTTCCATAAAGAAGCAGTGTGAAATTAAAACACGAAATTGTTTCGATCCATTGTTTTGAAAATAACAAAAGTAGTGTCACCCTTAGCAGAATGTCATGAAATTTCAACAGCTTTTTTTGAAGGTAAATACTAACTGCAAAAGCAGACTAGCGCCACCTATGTGTTAGGCACGAGACCTTTCAGTTAATATAGTATATACGCGGTATCTCAATATTTAGGTGATCAATTAGTAGTACCTATAGTTTAACCTTTCATAAAGTAAACGTTTTCTCTAGTTATTATATAAAATCATTCAGAGTAGCCATTTATTATACGGGGAGCCTCGTTACTCTTTGATATTTAAAGATCCCGCATGCTGTCTTCATAATGGGATACGTCATCGGATTACTTACTCACTTATTCAATTAATTTGTCCAAGTTCATTTGATTTTTTTTTCAAATTCAAAAATAAATGTTGAAAGACTGCGTCTTTGGCATGCGCCTGATTTCTACAGGATCCAACTTCCACTCCACCATCTTTAGTTGATCTCTTGGAACTGTTTTGAGCATTACTCTGTAAAGAGAGTAGACTATCACTGAGCTAGTCGAATTCTTCAATAAATATTACTGGAGTATTTTCCCAACGCCAAACCTTTATTTTAACACCTCTACACGTGTTTCGATCACCAAGATCAAATAGTTTCACAATTCCTTCGTATCCCCTTTTTTATATTTCATGCAGTGAATAATCATTATTATAATATTCGAATCAGTATAAGCCGATTCACTATACTATTTGAAAAATTTATGTTATTCACCGATACTTATCTCAATTGCTTCCACCGCATCGGCTACTCATATTCTTGTTGTGAAAAACAACCAGCTTTGAATAATGAGGGTGATTACCTAACGCTAGTGGATACAAGCAAGAAGGATGTTTACTTATAGATGGTAATAAGTCACTGCGATCCTTTAATCCGATTTGCGGCCCGCAATGACTGTCGATGACAAGAATCTGGAATTATGAATCGAGTGAATTGGAAATGTTTCTTGAGAGGCGTGACGGTTTTAATAAAGCTGACGTTACGACTTAGTGTGAGTGCATTACGATCGATGAAATGGATTATATTTGCCAACAATGAATGATATATCGGAAGTAGATATTTTTTTCCAGAGTCTTCAATCCGTTCGAAGGAATCGAGCTCAAAATATATTCATTCATCGAGGGCCGCCTGCCCGGTACTGACGATGCCCAACAGGCTGAAACAGCTGGCTACAGGTGTCTCTTGAATTGAATATGAGAATGATCGG
>WOGO01003325.1:0-14495 GCA_015342085.1 Leptinotarsa defecta | reverse complement strand
AACTATTTGAATACTACTTTTCCCAGTCGTTGGATTGGCCGTCGGGGTCCTACAGAATGGCCAGCCCGCTCGCCAGATTTGACACCTTTGGACTTTTTTATGGGGCTATTTGAAGCAAAAAGGTGTATGAAACTGAACCTGCTTCAATCTTGCATATACGGCAGACAATAATAAATATTTGTAGAGATATTGACGTTACTGTGTTCGGCAATGTTCGGCGTGAAATATCGGATAGGTTGTTCATATGTCAAAAAATTCAAGGCAACCATTTCGAGCATCTTCTGAACTGACCTCAGGCTTATTACCTCATATTATGTAGTTAAATGTGAATGTATTCAGGTAATTATAAAAAATTCCGCCACTTTGTACTAGTTGAAAATATTGACATTATATTCTAGGGTTGTGAAGCATTTTTCAGGAGCTTCCCAGATGGCGCCCAGTCGCTATCTTGAAACTTTCATCTGTCAATTTCATTTCAAATTAAAGTATTCATGCAATAATTTCATTATCCCAAATTTCAATTTTTTGAGTTGACCCGTTCAAAAAATAAAAGGGAGGGGGCATTAAAGAAATGCACTGTAGATTAGGTGTCGTAAATGTAACACTAACGATGACCGTTCCATAGAAACAAAGTGCCAGATTAACGTGAGTTCATTCATAAATGCCACCTTCCACATTCCTAATGTAAAAGATAGTTATTTGCCATCTTTCATACCGAACTATTCCTTACGGACAACCAATCTGAGCACGAAATTTATGTTGCTGTTCAACAATTGATAGTTACGAGTTTTGTGTCAGTTTTTGGTTTTAGAGTTAGTTTACTTCGTTATTTCATCAATGATTCTTGAATTTTCGATTTCTGTAGCTTAACAATGTACTCAATATCATCAACTTATGTAAAATTCAAAAAAAGTCTATGTAAGTTGTGTCTGAATTAATTTTTGGTTTGCGCATGCGCATCGTTACTGGGCTTGGCCTATACAGGGCGTTTATCCCCCTGTAAGTCAGAAACGGACGTGTAATCGAAAATTTCTATTTCTAATTTTCGAAAAAATGTTTTTTGTAATAAAAAAAAGTACCAACATGAATAAATACACAATACATAGATAAATACACGAATATCATAAAAAACATGAATAAATACGCAATACATAAATAAATACGCAATACATAAATAAATACACAATACAAAAATTTTTCTATGGATTGTGGATTTATTCATGGATTGTGGATTTATTCATGTATTGTGTATTTATTCATGTTTTACGATATTCGTGTATTTATCTATGTATTGTGTATTTATTCATGTTATTTCTTTTTACTAGGCGATATCACGCACAAGAAACATTTTTTCGAAAATGTTTCTTTTGTAATGCCTTTGTTTGTTTACCCTGCTACTTTATAATATTTATGTTGTGATCATTATGGTAAATAAACTGAATATTATTATTATTAATTCTGATATGGAAATCATACCCGAAACTTCACCCTCCTGCGGTCATCAACTACCCCCCGTATTTTTTTCAATGGCATGGGGGGGTCGAGTGATACATTATTTGAAAGGTCTTTTGTCCCTCTATTACTTCTGTCATTTGTTTCGAGATTGGTTCATTCTTTTTTGAGAAATTAAATGTTGAACGTTTTATTTAAGAAACATAGAAAATTTGCTATCGCGCATTTTATTGAGGAAATCAACAAAAGTAATATCAATGGCAATACAACCAACAGATAAAGTGTTCAAAATGACCTCTATCTAGTTCCATATAATAAGATGTCAGGAGTCAGAAATCGGCATTCCCTCTCGTTGTGGTCTGGATGATTCGTATTGAAAATTCTTGCAGCAGCTTTAGCACATTCATTCTTTCTTCAGTAGAATAAACCATGTTGGAGCAAAGTTAACAAGGATGACTGAATAATAATTCATGAGGAAGTGACAGTGGTTAACTCTCTACTTTTTGTTCTGCGACAACTGGATTCAACAAAAACTACCAGTGCAGAAAAAACCAACAGTGTCGTCCATTTCAAAACGTTATCTAATAATTAAATAATTCTCCCACAGAGAATTGTTCGGAAGTGCCGATTTCTGACTCCGGACATTTCAATAATGTAAGAAACGCTTTCGAAAGTAGACTGTATTATTGTATAGAACTAGATGGAGGTCATTTTGTTGCCATTGATATTACTTTTGTTGATTTTCTCAATAAAATGAGCGATAGCAAATTTTCTGTTTCTTCTTAATTAAAATGTTCAACATTTAATTTCTCAAAAACGAATAAACCAATTTCGAAAAAAAAATACAGAAGTAATAGAGAGACAAAAGACCTTTCAAATGATGTATCACTCGACCCCCTTGTCATTGAAAAAAAAATTGGAGGGTAGTTGCTGACCGCAGAGGGGTGAAGTTTCACGTATGTTTTCGTTGGAAAGCCCTGTATATTAGCTCTAAATGTCAAAACATGAATTCAATTTGGTAAAGTAATCAGAGGTGATGATCATTTGTCTTGCAGAGTACCTTAGTTGTTCCGACTTTTTATTGTTAATTATTGACTTTTTGGTATTTTAATATTGTCTGCATCACCTATTATTTTATGTGATGGACTCGGCTGATACTTGATGAAAATCCATACCGTATTCAAGACACGACTGAAGAAGCTATCATATAGCGAAATATATGTTGCGTTTTCGTAAAACTGTGTAGTGAAAAGCTCACAATGAAGTGTTTCTTGAATATATATTTTATTCATCTTACATTCAAAAAACGTTATTACGTTTGAAGTAGAAACCGACATGTTAATTTGATTTCATTGCAAATTGATTTGTGTGACTTTTTTCATTTTATAATTGTAGATGCCAAACAATAAAGTTTTGAAGTCCTAAACAATAAAAAAAATAATAACGGTAGGTAGAATCCAGATGACCCGATTTAGCTCCTTACCAACTATCCTGTCTCAGTTGTCCGGTGAACCGTTTTGGTTAGTAACAATTGCTGATTAAAGGGGTTAATTGGCAGTGGTAATGTAACCGACACCCCAACTGAAGAACGTCGTTTTGAACCCAAATTCGACCAGACCAGTATGTTGTTTGCATACAGATTAGTTAACGAATTCCAAGAATTTTAATTTTTTGGCTCGTCCATCCCTGAAACAGGGTTATTAAATGAATTATTCAAAATAGTTCAGTTGTTTCCACCCTCAGTCCCCTGCTTAATAGTTGTGTGAATTTTGACCAATAACTTACTTAACTACTGTACGTTGTTTTGATAAAATATATTTATATTAGTTTAAAAAACTAAAAAACACGCTTTCAAAGAACATCGAACTAAAAAGTTAATTTAAATAAGCTCAAAACAATAGCGAAAGAAAAATACTAGTATAATTGTGATATACTTGCGCTTGATATACAAAAAATATGGCACAAAGCACCCACGCTTTTTTCACAATAATACCAGTATTTTTCGTTCGTTATTGTTTTAAGCTTATTTAAAAAAATATATATTCAACTTTTTAGTTCGATGTTCTTTAAAAGCGCGTGTTATAGTTTTTTAAACTATATTTATTTTTCATTTTTTTAGTTTCTTATGCTATAAAAGCGTGTTTTTCAGTCTTTTAAAACTATATTCATTTTATCTAAACTTTGGGATCAATCAGCCGTATATTATTTAGAAAAATGACCATTGACATTTTCCGATTCCGGAGAGGGAGTGAAAATCAGCTATCAAGTCCAAGGCAGCAGGCGTGCAAAGGAGGGTTACAAATAAGGCACCAGGGGCGTGTATCGATAAAAAAAATACTTTTTTCAAATTGAGAAATACATGTAAAGTGAGTCCGAATTATATCAAGGAGGTTACGTACCTCCCCATCTGCCCGCGAATAGATCAAGCAATAATGTCGATAATTCTGTCAAATACAGATCCCGAGCTTGAGAGTTACAAACAAACATACATACAAACATACAGGTGACGCTGATAAAAGCGTGTTAAACAAATCCAATCAGTCTCGTTTTTAAACTCGAACCTGTGAATATACAAAAAATCACACTCAAAAAATTTGAAAAAATAATAATTGAAACAATTTTTTACAAAGAAAGTAATTTGAAACCAAAGCAAAAATATTTGGTATTCGTGATCCAACACTAGACCATTCAACGAATGTCAAAAATAAAAGAGGCTTCCCAAGACGGCTCGTTGCAAAGTCAAGCCTCTCAACGAAATTTGTCCTCTGTTTTTGACTGAAGCTTTCGCTACAAGGCAACTAGTTGAAACTAGAGTCCAAAATCAAAGTATTCGCGATTCAACACCAGACAATGAATATTCTAAATAAACTCATCAAAGTTAGATTGAAAAATAAATTGGCATACACTTATAATATAAATAAAACATGTCAAATAAAGATACCGAAGGAAAATATAACGTTGAATATTTTGTAGCATCTGAGGAAGCGGATTGTCGTATTGGAATATGTATAGAAATGTAATTGTGAATTTATTATATTAACCATTTCTAAAAACAATATTTTTCTTTAATTAATTTCCACAGCCAAAATTATTGTACTGTTATAATCCATAATATGACCTTCCAAATTAACATGTTCAGCTGAAAAGTCTGCAGCCACTTTTATATGATAGCAGGCGGGGCTACTGCCCCGGGAGTTCTACAGGAGAGTGGCCCCTACAATAAAAATTTTAAAAAATCCAAATTTTGACGGTTCAGCAAGGTTTATGTTTTTCCTCACAAACATTTTTTTTTGCATTTTTACTAAAAATATTTGTATAACCATAATGACATTGTTATCGATATATCACTAAGCCCTGATTGCAAGTGTCCATTTACTATCAATTTTTTATTTGATTGAGCATTTCAGTGGCAACACTTTTTTCAATGTGTAGTTTGTAATTTGTATCCACGAGTTGAATAAAAATAAAATAAGTAAAAATAAAAAAAAAATCCGAAAAATGGTTGACCGTGCAGGTCATTTTTACAAATTCTCGCCTCTTCGATCTAAAAGTTTTGAAAATTATTTGACGAAATCACTTGAATGGAAATTTTCAAACGACACTATCTATTAGACGTGCCATTTTTTGGCCCACTTCCCCTTTTTTTTTTAATTCAATTTTCTTAGCAAGAAGTTGAAAATTCCACTTAAAAAAATTAAGGGCCCATCGTAATTAGTTTTGAATAACTATTCTTTTTAATATCAAAAAAAATTGGGGCCTCCATTACTTCGTTGTCCCAGGGCCTCCAGACTTCCAAATACGGCCCTGTGTGATATACTTCACAACTTTTGCATCCCCCCTTTTTTATTGATTCATTCTACATTCGTCACTCTCAGGACGATTTTTTTTAAGCAAATTTCACTATAGTGAATAAATTGTGTTTTGAAAATCAAAGATTATTGGTAGGTATAAACCTATAATTGTGTGTCACAGGATTAATGTTACGAAAAGTATGACAAAACTGAAAATTTTTAAATTTCATTTCAAAGTTGCGGGATCAAGTTCTGCTTGGTGAGAAATGAATTTAAAAAAAATTTATTCAATTATTGAAAAGCAAGTCGGACTTGACCGTGAAGCGAAAACCATTTTCTTGCAATGTTTTGTGTTTTTTCATGATATATCCCAGGATGAAAAATTATAACAAAGTTACAGGAATATTTAAGTACTTTGAATCGTAATTTTTCTACAATAAACTGAATCTACTCACAAATGCAATTCAGGAAACGTAATAATATCATTGAACTGAGAACAAAGTAATTATCCAAAACGTTGTCTGCTTTGAATTAGTGAGTAAATACAATTTATTATATTCAACCTTAAAAAAATTTCCTCCTAGACAACTTTCAGTAATATTTCGCCGTATCATGAGAAAAAGAATACATTGCCTGTAAAGAAAATTACTTTCGTTCATCGTCAAGGCCAACACGTTTTTCAAAAACGGAACTCTGTCTTCAATTTCTTTTCTCACGAAGCAGGTCTCAATCCCACAATTGAATAACACGAGTTGTAACATAAATCCTGGGATATACACTCTATTTATTAAATTATTTCAAAAATGAAACCACAATTTTGAAAAAATGTAGAGCAAACATTCATTCAAAACTACACAATTCATAATACAATTTGTTTAATTTTTCAGTTGTTTTCAGCGAATGAAAAATACGCTTTTCCTATTTTCGGACAAATTGCAAAACTGTTTGAATATCAAGCAACGCTCATGCTCAAATTTGCAGATTTCAAATTGAGTCAACTTTCATTTACAAATAAACGTATTTGTCAAAAATAACGAAAAAGGTACCTACTATATGTTGACTATTATATTTAATACAATGGATTTGAATAGTATTCGTTTATCTTTGTGGAGTCATCGTTCTTAATATTCAAGTCGACTTGCACAGACTTTTCGAAATTTGTTTTCAAAACAGTGCAATCAGATAAGGATATAAGATATAAAAATTACGAAACACATGGTAACATGTACGTCAACCGAGAGCTCAACTGTTTTACCTACTTTTGATAAATATCAGCTTATGAATACTAGTAAAACACCAGAAGCAGAACATATACAGCGTGACCCACGATCGATAGTAGGTAAGACGTTAGTTTCACATCTTACATTTCCTTACCTGATCTATCGATCTAAAATATTTTCAGCATTGCGGCATTGCCACTTCTATCAAAAAGACCTAGCAACTTTATTTTTTAAGAAGAACACCCCGTATATTTTTGGAATCGCTCTTTAACTATAATACTTTTTTGTTATTAATGTCCTATACCTATCTCTATCGGTTTTCGAGTTAAAAAATAATTTGTGCTAAATATGGTTCGAAACTTAATTACTTAAATCAGTACTCTCACTTCATGAAAAGTTAATATTTTGATTATAGTTTGGACACAAACTCGAAAGCTCAAAAGTGGTCAAAGGTCCATTTTTTTAAAATAAAACCCCCTGTATATTACACTATGAATTGAAAGATGATAAAAAATACTTCAAGATGATATATTATAGTCGAGAGGAAGTTTGTAAGGTTACAAAATAATTTTCTTAACTATGGCTCAAAGTTAAAAGCACCTTCAACATTACCAAAACCAACCATTACCAAAGCAGAAGACTTTGAATCAAGAGTGCATTTTTGTCAATCCCTTTTGATACATATACAGGAAGATTGGGAATTTTTGTCCAAAATAATTTGGAGCGACGAATCAAAATTTATGAGAGATGACATTTTTAATAGAAGGAATAAACATTTTTGGGATATCATAATTCTCATGAGACAAAAGAAATGGGTTGAGAAGAAAAATTTTACTTGAATGTTTTCTGTATTTTGTAGAACAATAAAATTAGCTACTTTATTTATGAAAACTCATTGAAAGAGATATCTCCAAATATTAGGGACAACGGTTACCAATTTCCTCGAAAATTTGCCTTTTCATTCATTTTATTTATTTATTTACAGCTTTGGCAACTCAACAGAATGAAAGTTCCAATTTTAGAGTCGCACAGAAATTACAAGATTCATTATTACATTCAAAGAGTTGAGTTAGATCAAACTGAAGATAGTTATTCACAAATAGAAATAAAAATACAGTTACCCCACCTAGTGCATAGTAGGTTTCAACAAGAAAATTTTACTTTTAAAAGGGGTAAGTAAAATAGGTCAACAGAGGAAAAAGTGGAATTGGACGAAGCGCCAGCTCATCCCACCCAGGAAGTTTTCAGGAAACTTTACGAAATACTTGACAATCGTTGGTTTAGGCGTTTAGGTCCGTGGGATTGGCCACTGAGACCACCCGATCTCACGCCACTTGATTTTTTATGGGGTGTTTTAAAAGAAAGGGTGTACAGTACTTCAGGGCCTACCAAAAAAGCACTGCGACGGCGAATAGTGCGGTGTATTGAAGATCTGGATGCCCATGAGATTGAAAACGCAACAATTTCCGTACAAAAGAATATTTTAAAATGTTTAGAATTTAGAATTTTATTTTTAATCATCTTAATTATGTTATTTTCTGTACTTTCACATATTATATGCTACAAAATCCTACCTTACCTGGAAATCCTTATTTTTGGTACAGTTGTTCTTTGGAACCTTCGAGCTATAGTTCAGGAAATTATTTTGTAACCGTACAAACGTCGTCTAGTTCATTGGTGTTAATTAGGATACATTTGATTGAAATTTCTGCAAGTTCTGGCAATGATTTAATCACTTTGTTCATGTGTAATAAATATTTTCATAAGAACTTCGTTTGAATATTTGCATTCATTTTTAAGATGTGTTGAAACACCGCGGATAACTATTTGTAATTTACTTATAGAAGTAACCAAACTGTTATAAGCATAATAATTCCACTGCTACCCAAAACCAAATTCTTAATAAAATAATGTTTCCAGAAGAAGTGACTTTATTAAGAAAACTTTATGATTTAGGTATAAGAACGTGATATATCATCTTGAAGTATTTTTCATCATCTTTCAATTTATCGAGTAATATACAGGGGTTTAATTTAAAAAATGAACTTTTGACCACTTTTATGCATACCTAATGGAAATAATAGTAATTTTAGCAGGCCCTGTATGATATGGAGTGATTTCTTGGTATAATTGAATATGTCGAGTTTATCCAAACTATCATCAAAACATTAACTTTTCTTGAATTGAGAGTACTGATGTACTTATGTTCAATTAGGGCTAGGTCTTAGACCATATTTAGCACAAAATATTTTTTATATCGAAAACCGATAGAGATAGGTATAGGACATTAGTAACAAAAAAGTATTATAATAAAAGAGCGATTAAAAATATATTGATATTATAACCTCAGCTTGAAAATGTGTCTCGTAGAATATAACCAAATGAAGGATGATTGGAATATCATGTAATTTTACTAGCCAACGAATACTGACACCTTTCTTTACTAGCTCAGCACAGAAAAAAGGGCAAATGACAGTCTCAGACGAAACGGCCTTCTTTTCAGTTGAAACAGAAGAGCCACCTACTATGAGTCATTGACCTTCGACGTAATACTCTATCCTAAGTCTGTTCCGTGAAAACCACTAAAGTTGCAGATCTGATGAAGTTAAATGATCCTTCCGATTGCAATATTATATGACAAACATTATGTACAACCCATTCAAAATGTACAATAGGTACTTTAAATATATATTTATTTCCCGAAACAACTCTCGAGCAGTGTTCCCTTACCGAACCCGATTCTAGAGAATTTCGGCTTAAATAGTTGGCAACATAGACGAACTAAATACCGATGGAATGTTTCTAACCTACTATTCAGACAAAATGTACACAAATCAATAAAATGAATTTGTTAGATCTTCCAATTAATAATGAATCGATTCGTTGACGAGATGAAGAAGTAAACTATAGCCACTGACGAATGAAAAGGTAAGCATGCATACTTATACTTTTAGAAATAATTCAGAGAACGACTGAGTATATTTTTAATAATTCGCATTCTCTTTCAGCTTTAACTCCATCCGGTGGTAATTATTTCATTAGGTGTCCAAGAAATACTCACACAGAGCCGTTTTTAACGTTTACCAAAGGAAGAGGTGTCAATATACTGAGTATTGTTACAAGTATTTACATCACGACATGACCAAAGGATCAAACTCTCTTCAAGGCTAGAACAAATTATCGCATCCTTGACATGGTTGAAACTATCTACAATTGAGGAATGATAAGAAGGTACAAACATCTTTTACAGATTTAACGAATATGATGCAAATTTTTGGGTTTTCCTTTAGGCAGTACCAAAATACCAAACTCATTCTCAAGATACAGGGTGTCCTAATAAAATGTGTTCTTTAGATAATCTTTACAATAATCTATGTGGAATTAGTAAATGAATGTGAAAATTATAGTAAGGTAGCATTTTATTACTAATGTACCTGAGGTTCACAATGAACGTAACAATATATGGGGTGTTCTATTTGAAAAAATTAAGTTGCTAGGATTGTTTGATAGAATTGGCAACGTCGCAATGTTAAAAATATTTTAGATCGATAAAACAGGCAAAGAAATGTAAGATGTCAAATTTTCAGAAAAATCCTGGTTTGCGTTTACCATAAACATCTAACCTAGGTACCATCGACAGTGAGTCACGCTGTATAATGTTTATAAATAAAGACATCTGATAGATGAAGAACTCTGGTATCGATTTCCCATCATAATTAATTTCCTGGACTGATATTCAAGGTCGGTGATAAATTATGGTTTTACATTTGGTTGTGGAGAAAGGGAAAACCTCGTTTTTAATTAGATATTATGTAAACAAATAGGTATTATGTTGCAAAGACAATGGAAATGGTGACTGAAAAAATCAAGGGGAATTATTAGGGCAGTGTACAGTGAAATTGAATTTCGCATTTTCCCCTTCAAATTAGGTACAATCTGTGTTGCTCCTCTACTACTCTAAAGAAAACTTTTATCTCAGTGATTAGGTATAACTAGGATCATCAAAAACCGAGTTGAGAATTATTAAAATCAAATATTTGTGATGGGATTGGCCAATACATGATGAAAATCCATGACTTATTCAAGTAACAGTTTATTGTGAGTTTTCCAAAATCGGATTTACAAAATCGGAAGCTATCGTACAGCGAAACATGTGATTTCGTAAACTGTCTAGTGGAAATTTCATAATAAAGTGTAAATTGTTCAGAATACTTGAAAGGTGAAAGGTAATATTACTTAATTAGAACAAAACCGTTAAATAAAAAATTAATTCGCTCCAATTTTTTTGATATACATAAATATGTATATGAATTTTAAAGATAATCTGAGTGTCACACGTTAAAAGGTAAGACCCCGTTAATCCTTAGCTCGCACAAGTTTCGACTTCTGATGATTGTCGTTCGAAGGGGTGCGACAGCTGGTTAACGGAAAAACATATTTTAAACAGACAAATTTAAACAGACATTTCCCAGAATCAATGATACGTTAGACCGCTTAAAAATGCACAATTTCCATTTTATTCTCAATGGAAAATATATCAGAAAAATAGAGGGTCACATTTTTTAGACGATTTAAATATATCAGAAAAATAAAGGGTCAAATTTTTTATACGTTTTAAAATTTCCTACGATTACTAATATTCCACATATTTATGACTGGTTTTCTCAAAATTGAGGGTTAAATCACCCACTTGTATTACTATATGCATTTTCTCCATCTCCAAAATGAATAATTAAACCTAAAATACAAGGGGAGTTACTTATACTGGAATTTTTAGCAATTGATTCGTCAGTTCTTGGTGAGGAGGGGGGAAAGCACTTAACACAATCACTGCTAACGTGTCTTGAGGAAGTCTGAAGCCGTTTTGTTGCTTGTTTCATGATACCCTCCAGTCCTGTCTAGTGTTTTTATTACAATAGGTAATTGATAATTTTCAAAATAAATTATTTTAACATAGTTTCGAAAAAAATTTAATATTTAGATAATAATACTCAATCTACCAAAAAACTATCTTCAACAAAATGACTTCTAAGAAAAAGCACATTAACTTCAACTTTTGAAATTTTATTCAAAATTTTTTTGCAATAAATAAAGTATTTTCGTCTATATTTTAGTTATCATCCGAACAAAATAAAAAGTAACCCTTGTACAAATAAATCAACTCCTTTTTTTTTAAGTTGTCGAAAATACCAATGCCTAGGTACTCCAAAAAAGTATACAGTAAATGTAAAAAACTGTTGACAATTTTTTTCATTCCAAAATTTCACTCAATAAATTAAATCTCCATTAGGATAATGTTGGTGTATTCGATTAACAAAATATAACTATTGTTGACCAACTCGATTTTTTCAACAATATTATTTTTCTGGTTATTGATAATAATGTCAATCTATCCTCCAGAGTATTTTCAATATGTAATCAATCACAGAGATTTCCTCAATTGAAAAAACAATACTAATATCATTTTGTCTCCTTTAATTGAATAGATCTTGAGGTTTCTTTCTTTACACAAAATCATTCCTTGAACAATTGGATTGATTAATGTACTCAATTTCGCCTAACAAGGTAGATACCTATATAATCTGTTTTTATTTTGTTAACAAGAATGTTGAAATATGGTTTCACAAGCATGAAACCACCAAGGAAACAACTCATACTTCCTTGCACTGAGATTACTATCATGCATTGAAAATAATGATACTGATTTGAGAAACTAATGAGATGATAGAAAGTATCAATGGAGGTACCTAGCAATAGTTGAGAATATAAGTAACTCTTACCAAGCCATTTTCATAAATGTTTTTATAGCATGTTCACTTTCTTTTGCAAAAAAGGTCGATGATCCTCCAACCATTGTCCGTCAAGGACAAAAGGTATAGGTATTTCATTTCTACGAATTGATTTGAAATAAAAAAAATAGGTATCGGAAACAAGAATGTATTGACCTCTCGGTAAACTCTTATATCAACGATGACTCACTTAGCGAGATACCTACACTTTACAACTGGAGAACAAGTCTTCATGAGATAGAACACCTTCGATTTTTTTCAAATTGATTACCGAACTCGAAAGCTACTTTTAGCACTTTGAGACAATTACACGGATTACGTATTTTGTAACAATCAATCACTACAGTAGAATTGCAAACAAATAATTCAATAGATAAGTCAAAGGTTTGCCTAATAAGGCTAACAGTTTCTTCAAGCAATATTGACCTCTGAATATTCTACGGATTGACGATTATTTTACTCGAATTCAACACAAAAAATATCCGACGAATACACCATATATAAACAAAAAGTCTCGAGTTCCACTGAGGCTAATTTTAAGAATTAAACTTATTTTCCTGTATTTACGGACCAAGTGAAAGCTATGACAGGGGCACACTTTCCGACTGAAATATTTAAGCTTAACACTACTTTTTAAACTTGGGTCACTAGTACGATGAAGCACTACTGTTTACAAATACTAAAACTCACCCATAAAATAATCCTTGCCACTTTAAAATCGTCTAAAATCAACACACACCTCAAAAAAGCATACTTTTAGATTTCTACAAGATGGCTGGGAGACTGATCGTATACACATTAAACAAGCTAAGACTCACTTTACCGACTTCGCTGTAGAACTCTTGCATAGAGTCGGCGGTACGTTTGTCGTAACTGGTTAACTCTTTTTTGTGACGTCAGTGACAAGGTGACTGAAGTTGCGCATGTTCCGTGGTCAACAGCGGACATGCAGTGGCAATCAAACTTTCGAATTCCGAAGCTCTAGGTTCGGTGTTTGGTGTTTTGTGACGGTTACTTGAATTATTGATAACAATGGTTATTGGTTTCTTGCATCGATTGTTTGAATTGTTAACTCCCCTGAAATAGTTTTAGTAGGTATATGAATATGATATAGCACCCATCGATGGTAGGAAATAATGTCAGTTGTCAAAAATAATGGATTTTGGTACATACCAAGACCAGATTAGGAATCACTGTCGGTTATTACGGGAGCGTAGAATGCGAAAGGTGCCAGGGGATAATCTAATATTGTAAATGAACAGAAAAACAATATTGGAGTAAGATCTTCAGAAAACTATATGGGGAAAGTTGAAAACGACATTAATAATTGAGAAATGCATAAACTGATATCTCGAAAAATAAAATGCTAAAATGAAATATAAGAAATCAAGAAAAAGTCTTATAAAGAATAAGGAAGCTAAATAAGAAGTATTCAAAATAAATAGAGATAGAGAGGGAAATGAAAATAAAATGTTACGAATTACTGAAAATACTAAAAATAACCGAATGGAAATATTTGGATGAGTTGGTTCAAATAGGAATAGAAGAGGGGAAAAATGAATAAATATAAATAAGTCTTTAAAATTCAAAAAAATTGTAAAGACGCTAGTTTGTAAAAAATTATTGTGATACGAAATCAAAATGAGTCAAAAAATGGGGTAACAATGAGAGAAAATGTGATTATATACAAATAAGAAAGAAATGAAAATATAATAAACTAATCGAAATAAATTCTGCAAAAATGTCAAAGAATTGAAAAATATTTCATTCCAAGCCACTCAACGACTTTTCGATTGTTAATAACTTCTTACTAAGACATCTCTAGGATCGATTGAAAACTTGAAGCCCCCTCATTTAAAATTAATGGTGATTTTAAGTAATTTTACAGTGTGTGATTTGTCGTACCCATTCATTTGAACCGTTGAATATAACTATGAATATAATTTGTTAGTAATTGTAAACACAATATCAAGATTTAAAAAATAACTTTTTTGGGTATCAGAGCCCAAATAGGAAACGAGTAATTGAATTTAGAGTAAATAAGTGAAGAATAAACCAATTAGAGGGTCATACATCCTAATTAATTAGTCCAGTCATTATAGTAAGTTCACCTCGGAATTCGAGATACCCAGCTGTAAGTCTGTAAATACTTGTATATTGACACCCTAAAAGTTGTCTCAAAACCTACATATGGTAGGGTGTAAGCAACTATTAAATTTCAAGGTCAAAGGTCACAAAAATCG
>WOGO01003324.1:0-14495 GCA_015342085.1 Leptinotarsa defecta | reverse complement strand
ATTGGATATTCTGCACGAGCGATATCAGGGCATGGTCATCTCACGTAGAGGTGAGGTGAACTGGCCACCGAGACCGTGCGATTTAACCCCATTAGACTTTTTCTTGTGGAGGAGGTGTATGTAAATGAGCCACAAATCATAGCGGTCCTCAAAGCCAGCGTAACCCATGCCATCGGTCATATTCAGCCTTATTTATGCGCCAGAGTCATGGAAAATTGAACGTTTCGGATGCGCTCCACCCAGAGAAGCCGCGGCGGGCGTTTGAACGATGGCATCAATAGGTTTTTCAAACGAATACAAAATTTCAATGATATCTCATACACACTTTATTTTATTCAAATTTAAGATAGGAAGCGCTTAATGGAAGATTATATAGATATAATGCAAACAATGAAAAGTGAATATGAAATTTGTGGAGATCCAGATTATCCCAAAATGAGCCGAAGTACAGTTCAGAAAATATCAAAACAAATTCGTTTTCAATGAAAAAGTACAAAAGGAATTCAGTTAATTCGAAAGCAATGATATAGGGTACTGTGGTCAGGGAAAAAGAATCATTTGGAAAAAACTTGAAGGCCACACGATATCGTATTGCTGGTAAAAAGCCAACTTTTGCAGTCAGCGGCAGGCACATCAAGAAGATCAGTCAATTAGTATTATGGAATCCTAAGAAAAAGGACCGTATACGCATATAAGCTTTTTCTTTCGTATAATATCATCTACAATACCCCTCGAAAAACAGTTACTGACTGTAATTTCCTGTATTGTCCGTTTTTCTTTCATGAATCTCTCATGTGTAAGAGGAAATTTCAAAAGACGATGCACTAGAAAATTCAACCCAGCACTTTTGTGCTGTCCACAGTGATGTGAACTGTCAGGAATATACCTGTGAGTGCTTGTTTCCTACCTGAATGCATCGTATTTTAGCTTTCCCCATTGGCTCCTTATCACCAAAACGTTAAGAAATGGAAGTTGTCCCTTATTTCCTAACTCATACGTGAGAATCTGTTATTTTAAAAGGAAACATGAGTCCTCAATATTCGGTTTTTTGTTATCGAATATCGCAAAAACATCATCCACATACCTCAGTCATATCCTTGAAGAAAACTCTGATTTTTCTTTAGTTTCCATTTTGGATTTGCTCATGAACAGGTTTGCTAGGTAGGGGGACAAGGGGTTACCCATAGCTGTTCCCTCCTGCTGTTCATATAAGCAACCTTCTACCTGGAAACGGTTTTGTTTCATTCACTTATTGAAATTCATTTATTGAAATGATTTTCCTCTAGTAATTCTCTTAGGTATTGTAAGGTCTGTGGAATTGGGACGCTAGGAAATAAAGAACTAACATTAAAGGAAACCAAAATCTCACCTTCTTGCAGAACGATATTTTTCGTATGTTGTATGAACTCCAAGAAGTTTTTGGTACTAAAACCTGGTTCCGAAATAGGCGAGCCTTCAAATTTCCTAGTGAGCTACTTCGCTGTTTGGTATGTAGGAGATCCAATAGCTGACACAATGAGGCGCATTGAAACACCTCTCGAGATATTAAAAATAACGGTTTGGTGTTGGGATTGACTCCAGTAATATTCGTTACATGTATAAACATGACCAATGTCAATGCTGACTTATGCTGAATCGACATCGGGCAATACGCAGTTCTTCAACAACGACACAAAGGGTCTTCATTTTCTGTTTTATTTTTAGACTATGTAATTATTTATTTTCCTATGAATACATGCTGCCTAGCGAAATGAGTTAGTTACATACAGTTATAGTTACAATTAGTTTCTGTCAAGGTATAATCTTGTAATTATTTAATTGTAACTCAGATGAATTCAGTACCGGAGGCATTCAGTTTGAAAGCCGTCATAGTTTGGAACTGCAACCTAACTGTTCGCCTGCACGAGTGGCTGGCTTCTTCAGAGGTTTATTCATCTTGATGATTCGCTGATGAGCCATCGGCGAATCTGAAGAATTTGTTGAAGGTGGGGTCTTCACTTTTGCTTTTAATTGAAGTGGAGCCTACCACAAAGACATGAATGTTGACGTCTTTGAAAAATGGTTCTTTTAAATGATTTCATTTGAAGAGACTCTGTAACTATAATGGACAATGTAAGCTACCGTTCTCGATTATAGGAGAAGAACATGCCAACAAGTAGTTGGCGCAAAAATGACAGATTAGAATGGTTGTGTCCAAAAAACATAAACGTTCCAGATAACTCAGTAAAAAAACTCTTAGATTTAACCACTTTTAATGAACATAAGGTTGAAAAATATGTATGGGAATGGTATCTCTGGCAGGCAATGTACTCGAAGCTTCATCAGTACTCAGTATCAGTGCTCATTAGTCACTCCCCATTCTAGCTAATTTAGAATAAATGCCTTCTGCACTTGTCCCACTGCGGACCGAATCAGGTTTTCAGAGTTTGGCAGAGCCACACTCTTACCATCTGACCTGAAAGATCACTCATCATATAAACTAATAGATAGATGTGAGCCACAATAAACCCTTGTTGGTTGCGGTAGAGGGTCGAATAGACCCACTCACTTTTGACCTGACATAACCTAACCTACTATTTTTTATATGTTCAGAAAAGTTTCCGCGGGCAGCACCGCGTCTGGTGTTTTCAGTTGTTGAATGTTTCGACTTTGAAGACATTTTCAAGAAGGTATGACTACACTGAGGTCTGCCTATTCCTAAGGTAGTGACATACTTTAAGGGTTTTGTGACTTGACACCGGGGCTGCACCTGCCTACTCCTCAGGTCTCGTCACTGTTTCCGCAATGGTCTCAATCTGCCTTCTCCCAAGCGTCGACTGTGAGTTCACTGTTTGTCATCTTGATTTCATTCGGGTTGGAGCCTAGCACCCTTACCTTTCAAACTGGCTTTTGTCAGAGAGACAAATGGGTCATAATCGATTTTGTGATGGCGGCATGAATGCCATCAGACATCAGTACCGCCCTTTGCGGTGTACCCCTACCTGGCTGGGGTGAGATCGATGAAGATATTATTCATCTATTAACGGAGGACATGGGGGCCTCATTCGACAGAGTGTCGGGACCTTCTATATCGAGAGGGGTCATCTATAGCGTAATCTATAGCTTCTCTGACTAATGGATTATCATGAGTTTCCGCGCAATCGAAAACTCGCCGATTCCTCAACTGAATGGACAGCTGAATGGAAGGCAGCTGCAAATCTCTGCGGATGGCTTCGTCCCGCACGAACCAGGGAGCATTCACATTCATCCGTAGCAATTTGTTTTGTAAAGTCTCCAAGATGGAGATGTTGGACGGAGCCGCTTGTCCCCAGACGCCAGAAGCATACATGATGACAGGCTTGAACATCGTGTTGTAGATCGTAACTTTGTTTTTTAGGCTTAGCTTTGATCATCTATTTATCAGATAGTACAAACTTGCCACCCGACCCTCGATCTTTGCCTTCACGCTTATAAAGTGCGGGTTCCAGGTGAGCCTACGATCTATTAGAAGACCGAGGTACTTTAACCGCGCCTGCCAGAGATTCTAACTTTTCTGACTGGAGAAGATAGTATTCTTCCCATGTTTATCGTCTGGGGCTTTTCCGGGTTCACTCGGATCTTCCATTCGAGGTACCAGCGCTCGAGGTCGTCCAATGCGCGTTGCATGTAGACGATTCCGAGCTCCCGGAGAGATATGAGGAGAGCTGTGTCGTCAGCGTAGAGAGATATCTTTACATGCTCGGACCTCGGAAGGTCGCTGGTGTAAAGAGAATACAGCGCGTGGGAGAGAGCGCGGTCCCCTGTGGATCTCTCTGTTGTCAGACAGAGAGCCCTCTACTCTAACCTGAAATGTTCTGTCTTTCAGGAAAGAACCAATCCACCGGATCAGGCTCCGAGGCAGGTCGAACGCAACTAATTTATGCAGAAGGCCTTCGTGACAAACACGGTCGAAGGCCTTCGAGATGCCTAAAAGGACGATATGAACTTTTCGGTTTCGATTCAGCTCCGCGATGGTATTTTCGACCAGTCTCAGAGAGCCTGTAACTCAGTGGAGTGCTCTCTCCTGAAATATGAAAGGTTATATGATTTAGCAATATTATGCAATATATTATCAATATTATACATTTTAAATCTCTTCTGGTAACATATTGTATATACCTACGGATAGCATTAAAGACCTTTGACCTCTGAAAATTGCTCTTCTATACTGAGGCGTGGTGGAGGTGGTCTTGTTTCTGACATTCTTTGATTGAAACAACATATCAGGTCTGGTGGGTCAGGGTTATTCAAAAGTTGAGTCAAGGTATCTTCTATTTTCCATATCGAGCCACTATAATTCAATGAGTTTATTGGGTTTATATAACCTTTTGAACTCACATTTTATACTTTATCAATGATCTTTAAGCATGGACCATAAATGAAGTCACAATAATTGAAATGTATCGCATAGTGTACCTACATTTCATTTTGGAATTGAAAATATGCCGATTGCTCTAAATGCCCACCAGACTTTTGATGTACTGGGAGAAACGCATACCAGAATCTATGAAGTCCCAAATTTCTAGCTGAGAACTTAGTCTCAATAGAATGTAGAATATATTCCTTTAATTGTAATCAAATGAAAATAAACGTTTAGTGACTTCAACCATAACTATAATAATGATAACTAACAGTATATTGAGTGAATGAAGATTTGGGTTTCAAAAACGAAGAAATATCAACGATACCATATTTTCATGTCTTACAGGTGTTTATAATAAACTCGACAGTGGTGAGCTGATGGTTGCTGAAATATTTGATATTTGAAAAATATTACTAATGAAATTCATTTGACAACGTAATTTCAGTGTTCAGTTTCATTTATTTTCTAAATTGATATGATGAGTTATTCTACGATTTTGAGGAAAACTTCTTTATTACTGTGGTGTGAGAATGTTTAGGGATGTGTAATTTCCTCTGAACCTGACTACTACATTCCCACGTCTTAATTTTCAATGATTTCAGGTTGAAGGACCGTAAAATATTAACAAATCGAAAGTTATAGTGTAATAGTACTAGCTCTGGAAAATTAGGAATTCCATTAAAGTATCGATACCTAAAGTGCCCAAAATAAATTAGTAATCCAGTTAGACCATGTTGAATTTATGTACTTTGCCTGTTACTTTTTCTGTAATATATATTAATACTCATCAAGTAAGAATGTTCTACTTTGATGGCCTAGGCCATGTTTGGTATTTAATCACCGCAGTATTACATGGTTAGAACCCCATGCAGGTCACATCAGTTCATGAGAAGATTCATACATGTGGTCAAATTCTCGTACCGACTCATAGGATCATCAGTTTTGAATAATCTATAATGAACAATATACTCAATGGGTTCTAAAATAGGTCCTCTACGGAGATCAAAACACATATATCAAGATGGAGAAGTAGAAAACCAACACCTTTCTTTCCCAAAGATACATTCTACTTTTTCGACTCTAGATAAAGTAGAAAACTCATATTATTGGAATCCTTCATTATCAATCACTGCCCCAAGTTCATTTATTCATAATGATGCTATGAAATGCCATTTTTGTTTAGTCACCCGAGTTGTGAAACTAACTTGTTTAAAGAAATTTTTCCTCGTAACGTTTAATGAAAATTTAATGATGATTTTTGTCTCACTTCTATTTGTGCTGTCACTGTTTAATTAACATTTAAGAGGATACCTCATGGCAAGAATAATGCAGTTGCAATATATTTTCTTAATGTCTTTTATTCTTCTTTGAAACTAATAAATTCAAAAATTGCATTTAATACATAATTGTCTGTTAAAATACAATCAAAGGATGTTTGGCGTACTCTTCGAATATCTGAATCCACTTAAGATATCTTCCATTCTTTACTTCGGACTGAATTGATAGGTCATTAGCGATATTCACAAATGGCGTTTCGTCTGTAGCCATTTTAGGCCAACTTATGTTCTGAAGAAGTGGGTCTTTTGTTGGTGTCGGGTTCCTAAAAATGAAAAAGTCCAGAACTTATAATGTTTCAGAACGAATAATCAATGTGAATGCTTTTCAGATTAAAAAAGAAGAAATTTTTTGACACTGTATTTTTCTTATGTTTAATTCAAGTAAACTATACCACGAGTCCTCAAATAAGGTTTTAAGCTTGTCTTGCCAACCAGTACATGTTTTGTAGATGTTTACCAAGATAATCACATTCCATGATCGTCCTCTAAAAACAACCTTCAGCGTTTGTTGCGGTTAACCGTAGAAAGTATGACCTGCAGCGGGGGTTTTTAGAGTACCCCTGCCATTGAGATATCATCTGTGAAGGTAAGAATCCGCTTCATCCTAAAAGGTGAATAGGTACTTCCGTACCAAAAGGATGTTCGATTCTTGCCGTCATTTACGGGACCTTCATTAAACCGGGCGTCCTTAGCCTACACGGTAATGTGAGGTGAGCTACTCGTGGTGTTCTTTATGGACCATGAAGTAACCAAAGAATCCGATCCGAAGTCTACCGAAGAGATGAACATCGACTAAACGACCCCAACTGTACTGTAACATCGAAGCAAGCGCTTCTTGGTCCGTCAACTCTTGATGCTGTTAACAAACTTAGCAAACTAAGTGGTGCAACCAGGAAACAATACTATTGCCTTCTCAAGAGCAGGATATCTTTTGAATATGCCTTGCAACAAATTCTTGAGCAACAACAACAAAATCCGCATCAAGGGAGAAAACAAATTCCCGTGAGCATGTCAGCAAATGCTTGAACAAAAAAAGTTCTGTTCAGCTAAATTTAATAAAGCTGACATATAGATGAATAAACTGAGGTTTATTGGTTGAAAAATTGACACTCGAAAAATCGACCAGTCAAAAAGTAGGTATTGATTTTCAGAAGGAATTTTATAAAATAAAAATTGCTTAGCATTAGTTAATATATCCATTCCCGGACTTACTTTCAATGAAACATTTTTACCCTCGAGAATGAGCGTAGTGTTACTATTCTTTGCAATCTGTTTGATATATGTATATTTTTTGTAATTTGTGTATAATCTGAGTCTATGAATATATGCATGTCTTTATAGGTATCTCATCTGGAAGTTTATAAGATATAGGGGCTTTCCGAACGTGACAGCCTCTTGTTAAAGCTACATCTGTCAAATTATGTCATTTATTCAGTCTGTTTTGCTATATCACCTCTGACGCATGTAGCATTCAACAACACGTGCAAATAATAGAATTGGTTTATCAAAATGGATGTTCTGTTCGGGCAACGTATCGCGCGCTTAGCCCATTTTACGGTCGTTACAATCGTCCTACCGAGAGGACTATTCGCAATGTGGTGGATAATTTTAAGTCTATTGGGTCAGTAAACGATCGATCAATACCCGTGCGTCGACGAAACGCAAAATTTGCCGAAAAACGTCGCCGCTGTCTGTGAGAGTGTACAGGAGAATCCAAGGCAGTCGAACTGAAGGTAAGCGATCAAAGACAACGACGTGTGTTCACTGAATGGGCTCTGAAGCAGTTGGCAACTGATCCTAATTTTCATTGAACAATTATCTTCAGCGATAAGGCCCATTTCTAGATGAATGGGTATGTAAACAAACTAAATTGTCGAATATGGGACAATACCAATACACAAGAGATGTGAATTTTGTGTTGGCGGCGTTATCGGTCCATATTTATTTGTGAACGACGTTGGTCAGGCCATCCCTGTCAACGGCGAGTAATATAAGTCGATGATTACCAACTTCTTTTGGTCTGAATTGGATGATCTGGTCACCAACGACATGTGGTTTCAACAGGACGGCGCTATATGTCACACAGCTCATACCTCATTGGATATTCTGCACGAGCGATTTGAGGTCATTGTCATCTCACGTGGAGGTAATGTGAACTGGCCACAAAGATCGTTCGATTTTACCCCGTTAGACTTTTTCCTGTGGGATTTTCTTAAGTGTATGCGAATAAGCCACAAACCACAGCGGTCCTCAAAGCCAACATAATCCATGCCATCGGTCAAATTCAGCCTGATTTATGCGCCAGAGTCATGGAAAATTGGACGTTTCAGATGCGCTCCACCCAGAGAAGCCACGGCAAAAATTTGAACAATATTATATTCCACACATAATAGCATCTATAGGTCTTTCAAATGGATAAAAATATTTGATGATATCTCACGGATACTTTCTTTTATTTAAATTTAAATATGAAAGCACTTAATGAAAGACCCTATACAATCCAGACATGTTATAAATATACCAATGGTCAATGGCCAACCAAGCAAAACCAACGACAACAACCACGAGTCGCCGTCAGGCGACTCATGTAAGCATAGCACTAATCAGACAAACTCTCTTTCAGGTAGGTTCAACGCAGAACAACTTGACCGCGATTCACTTTTTTTTAGATTCACTGAGGAATGCTCGATGATAATAACAATAGCCGCCGGTTAGTTTTTGGGGGCCCCCATGCAAAAATTCAGTTAGGAATAGTCATAACAAAACTTTTATCCGATCGCGAAAGAATAGCACCTAAAGGTTAACTTGCGACCAAAAGAGGTCAGATGTGAATCTTGCTGAAGTGCCCATCAGTAAGTTTAGGACCGCTCGGAGAGCGGGGTGGATGAATTGGGGTATTAGGTTCTCCTCGCAAACTAGCTGTGGGGGGAAGCTTCTACTTCAGGGCACTCAACCCTTGAGGAGGCATGGGGGGTATGTAAAGTGGAGAATAAATATCTATCTATCTATACACACTCCCAGGGTAAAACTAACTCATCCCGGTACAAAATTTATCTCAGGAGTGGAGGGCAAGTAGAACCTTTGTCCAAATTTGTATGAATAATAGCACTATTTGAAAAAATTATACAGAAACAAATTCATTGACTAGACTGTTACATATATCAGTTTAACCGGGCAACGAACACATTTTGTACCCTGTTCTTACAGTGTGTCTAACAACGGGGGAATGAAAGGAATAAAAAAATAAGTTATTCCTTCTCAAAATTTTTGCTTGCTGAAAAGATATGACTGTCGATGCAAAAAAAAATGGTTTTCAGACACCGTGAATACCTACAGTTCTATTTTTTGCATCGACAATTTCCTTTTTTTTTATTCTAACTTTTTCTAACACGACATAAATGAATGAAAAACTGATTGAAAAAATGTGACCCGACTGGCTCTCCTGTTTTCCAGACAGGCGCATCCACCTTCTACGTTGTTGGAGTTACCAAGCAGAATAACAGTCGAATCAGATTGTCAACACAGCTCTTCGTGGGGGTTATATTTTTTCAATTCAGTGTCTGTAGACCGCATATCCACTGTTTTATATCATTACAGAGAATTGAAGTTCCTTTTGTATGAAATTTTTCAACCGTTTCTCCTCTTGTCTACCACTTTTCCGAACGTACTGTATAATCTTAGCAAGAAACGTAAATGTTTAAAACAGACATCTTACCTGAAAATGTAATTATTCACAGGAAATGAGTTATCTGTACATACAACAAACAACATAATCACTATTGTTTTAGACTATTTGTTAGTTCATTGTGAATATATAGTAACATCATCATATGAAATAGATTTTTACCATAATTCATATTCATATAATTTTGCTTTGCGAATTGGTTACAAAAAAACATATTTCAAACAGATTCGTTCTTGTTTCAAACGTGAAATTTATTGAAGTAATAATAGCAACTCATAACAACTGTCATCAATAATTGCATTACTGGAGGTTATACTCCGCATTTACAGTTTGAAATTCAGACAGATTATGTACCCTGTTTTTCAGTAATTATGATAAAAGAAATTATTAACAGTAGGGAGAAAAGAATATAAAAAAAAAGATAGAAAGAGATGATAAGGGTGAATACAAAGTGATACGAATCACAAATTAAAAGGTAAGACATCGTTAATCCTTAACCCACACAAGTTTCGATTTTTGAGGGTTGTCGTTCGTAGGGTAGCGACAGCTCATTAAACAACGAGATATGATACATGGTACTCGAAGTAGCGAAAGTTAGAAATCATAACTCCAGTGGCTATGCTTTTCAAAATCAATACGTTTCTTCACTATACTGTTATGCTTTATGAGCTGAATCGAAGCAGTTTATCAAGTACTCACATGTATTTGGCAAAATTAGTCCATATTTTGACCATTCTTTTTTGTGTAAGAACATCCGCCTCCGAAAAAAGACTCAAATCTGCATTGTCATAACTGTTCATTTTCCGTTTGAAAATATAATATAATTCTTCGCCGTGAGTACATTTTTCAGCACCTGAAATTTCAAAATGAACTTTATAATTTCAACAGAATGCGAGATTAACCTGTATAGAAACAAAACTTGATTTTGACATAAGTAATTCTGGGAATGGACTATGTTTTTTTATTAAAGAGGTAAATTTCGTTTTTTTTTTTTATTATATTGATGGAATGAATTAACGAGTTTTATTTGATTTGAAGTTAATTTCTTCTTCTTCTTAGAGCTGACCAATGGTTTGGCTTGGTTGCAGAAAGATATAATGAATCACATCAGCCGCTGACCACCATGGTCCTTTTTTGGTGGGTTTTCGCTTTTGGCAAGCACCTGGATGGCTCATCGGTGTCCAACCACTGTGCTAAACATCTCCTGTTGTCGTAGAAGATCCACTTTTCATCACATGTGACGATTCGATTCAAAAAACGATCGTTTTGGTTGCGCAAAAGCAAAGAATAAATGACCTCGAAACGTGACAATTTCTATCGATTGTTCAAATCGTGGGGCACCCACTTTCCTTGCTTTTTGACCTTTCCAATACATTTTAAACCATCAAAAACCGTATGGGAGTTGACGCCTAGTTCTTCCGCCATCCCATGCACCAGTTGTGATGGATTAGTCTCCACCAGGGTCCTCAAATCCTCGTCCTGGATTACTGTAGGTCGACCACTTCGGGCTCATTTTTCTTAAACAACCAGTATATATACCACGATACGGTAGAATGAATATTTATTGAGCTACAAAAACACATGCCAGTAAAAAACAATACACTTTTGAAAGAACCTAATAAGTTCTGACTTTGAACCCATAATTTTTGGATCTTTTACGCCTTCGCACTACTCAAACTCCACCCCTGATTATAAAAATGGTACATGACCCTAATGAGGATGTTTTCGACTGCCGCGTACTATTTTGTAAATATTTAGACCTATAAAAAATCAAAGATTAGTTCCTCTCCTTTGTTGGTTATTAAAAATATTCTAAAAAATATTTGTGGACCGTTTTTGTTTTGACGCCCTGTATATTCATATATACACAATTTTTCAGTAAATTGGAACCATATGAAAAACACTTTTTGGTATTGATTTTTAGAAAAACTGTATACAATGCAAACATTGGTAATCAAATTTAATATTTGGCAATATCAAACATTTATATTTAAAAATGTTGATGAGAACGAAAAATAACATTCAAAAATTTCACTAATTCACAATAAAAAAATAAGTTATATTTCACCAAGTTTTCTACATTATGAAATAATTTTAATTTTGCTAACTTCAATAATGAACATTTATCCCTCGAGATTATTAAAAACAATATTATTTTCGTTCCTTTACATGCACAATAATTACAGTTAATTTTCCGGGAAAGAAAGGTTTTGGCCTTCTACTCCTCCATCTTCATGATACAAAAAATGTAGGAATCTTCCAAAGAAAGGAAGCCCTTTTGAAACAGCTGTTTTCATATCAACATTAAATTGCACGGAAAAAAACTTTCAAAACAAATACTTCAAGATGCGATAACCTCAGTTTTAGGACATTGTCAAATTTGGGTGAACCAACCAATAATATCGCTCGAATAATAGTCGTCAGTAAATTTATTGAAAACAATATAGACAAAACTTCGGTGTAGGATACATCAGGAGTATATACGCTGACTTGTGGCTCTTGCCCAAAACTGCATATTGGCCAAACAGGGACAACATTTTTCCAAAGAATTAATGATCATCGAAGTAGTTTTATAAATCTGTTAAACAAAAATCTGTTTTTCCGTTAACAACTCTCAAAAGTTGAGAACTTGTGCGAGCTAAGGACTTACCTTTTAACGTGTGATTCCTAACAGGGTTGCAGAATCATCCCAGCTTCAACCAGATACATTATCTCGAGAAAAATATCTGGTATGAGGCGGGAATCGAACCCACGGTCTACGTGAGTCGGGCGCACTACCACCGCGGCCAATTCCACAACAGAAAGAAAGACCAATTCCAAATGTGTAAACCACCTTCTAGCAGAAGGACTTAAGTTTAATCATAGATACGATGTGTTACATTCAAAGGGAAGACTTTGAAACTCAATGTTCTAGAATGTTTAGAAATCAATTGATTCAGGAATTCGGGTAATATACTGAATGATCAATTAGAATTGAATAACTCCTCTTTACTAAATATTTTTTCCAATGTGGAAACTGAGACATAAGCTCAGGTAATTCAATGCATTACAAATTTAGGTAAAAATCAGGTATTTGGAATGTAGGTAGGTACTTCAAATTGTAGAATAAGGTATATCAAGTATTGAATATGTAGAATTAGTTAGTAAAGACAGGCCCGAAGAAGCCATTATATGGCGAAACACGTGTTGCGTTTTTGTAAAATTGTTTAGTGAAAACCTTAAAATAAAATGTTTTTTGAATACGTTACAAATACTTTTATATGAACGCTGAATTATATGAAAAACACTTTTCTCTATTCCGTATATATGGCAAACATTCGTAATGGGATCGAATCAGATATCATCCACAGGATTTCTACACAATATAATTAATGAGAGCAGTAGAATTTCATTTACATGGAACACTGTTATTTTGCACAGCCAGACATCCGATGTTTCGTCATAAGACACTTGCCTTATCGGTTCTTCAGTAGCAAATATGGATAACATTATAAGAAAAAACACTCAATTCGTTCATAATTACGACTTTTTGTCCTTTGAAAGATTCCTACATTTTTTTGTATCAATAGTAGTAGAAGGCCAAAAACTTTCCCAAAAATTAATCTCGCCCACAAATATTCCCTTTCAATTCAAACAAGATGCCTGTAGCCGGGATTTAATCAATTAAGCGAATGAATGTCATTACGTACTGATATCGATGACATTGGTGGATTCAACCCATTCCGTGGTTGCTCAGATATAGCCATTGTAAGTTTTCAAATTGTCGCCCTGTATATGTCACTTTATGAACTGTACGAATCTTTCAATTTTTCTTGTAAATGGTTCGATAAAGATCTTACCTGGTAGACTGATATTTGTATTTACTCCCAATACTCCAGCATATGAAAACTGATAAAAATATACATCGGTATATTTTGACTGCAATTGGGCGTGTCTCACACAAGGATTGTAGAAACGACTTTCGCTTTTGTACTGTAAAAGTTAATATAATTTTGCTGTAAGAATTTTTTTTTCGAAATTGGTTAAGTGGTTTATTGAAATGGAATATCTGAGTAAGGGCCAATTCACACTAACAGACATCGGGCGGAGAAGTAAACGAGGCACAGACGTTGCGGATAGAATATATTCTATATATATATAATAGAATAGAATATGATTTTATTTCCTGGAGACAGTACATGCTGTATGGAAAAAGTCAAACTAAGGGCTCAATACAAAACGCATATACCAGCAACAAACGAATGGCAAACATCACATAACATTATAAAAACAATTTTTTTTGTATAATAAATTCACAATTTTGAAATATAAAGTGAGGGTAAGGTTAATATTTCCAGGTCTTTAAATGCGTTTTTGCAGAAGGTTCGAGAGTTGAAACCCAATTGTACAAATAATAAGTTTTTGTGTTATAAAATGATAAGACGATGAAGTTTATGTCCCCAAAAGGTCACACCATATCGTAGTTTAGTTTCTACCTGTACATAAAAGAGCTACAACTGATCAGGATTCAAAATTTCTTTTTCATTCCTAAATTGATTGGCTACTGTGTGAAATTTGGAAACAAGGTCTTCGCAGTGAAACTTCCAATCGAGATGGTTATCGACATTTAATTCCAGAAACTTTGTTCTTGTGATATTAGTGGAGATCATAAGAGAATAAATGAGATATATTCGCAAGTTCTCTGGGGGCTATGAAATCTAAGGTAGTTTGTTTTATTAATATAACGTATAAACGGTAATACGAGCAAAACGTAACAATAATAATTTTAATTTTTGCATACCTACATTGATGCAGATTACATAGAGTGAAATCAAAGATAAACACGATAGTCACAGAAGTCATAGGGATCTATAGCTTGTTTGTGACAAAATATATTAAACATCAACTGAATGAAAAAAAAATAGGGTGTAATGAAATATCGAGGTAATTCTCCAGTAACTATATTTCCTTGTTTTTGTACACAGGTGTTCCAGTCTATTCTATTTTCACAACAACCATCTCCTAGGACAGTGGTCGCCAACCTCTTCAATGTGTTGAGCTACTTTGTTAATTTTGGAATAAACAGCGAGCTACCCACACGGAAGCCACGTAA
>WOGO01003323.1:0-14497 GCA_015342085.1 Leptinotarsa defecta | reverse complement strand
GAATAAATGCCATTGTTTCTATAGTGGGATAATTGACATCAAGATCTACTCTGAAGCACGGAAACTGGTTTGACTATGGTTAATTTGAACAATGTTTAATGCTCTCAGTTATACATTGATGGATGTAGCCGTTACTACGTGGTAGGAGATCATAATGAAAAGAGAAATGAAAATTTGTATGTTAAAAGTGGTAAAAAACATAGAAATTTTCATTTCTCTTTTCGCTCTCAGTTATACTATTGTGCATAAATCATATCATCAAATCAAACTGCCTA
The DNA here is from genome assembly GCA_015342085.1 of Leptinotarsa defecta. Lineage (NCBI taxonomy): Eukaryota > Metazoa > Arthropoda > Insecta > Coleoptera > Chrysomelidae > Leptinotarsa > Leptinotarsa defecta. The sequence goes on along the minus strand of WOGO01003323.1, from coordinate 14,222 downwards.
CTCCCAAGCATCGACATAGTCAAAATGAACTCTTCATAATTGAGATGTGTAGATCTTGCCTCAAAGTTACTTGCAGATACAAACTGGAAGAAAAAGCCCACTCGAAACAATCACTTTCACGAAATCATTGAATTACATGAAAGAAGTAGTTTCCAAACAACTACTTTTATATGATCACTGAATGATACGAAAGAATCACTTCAATTTGTACTCCAAAAATTCGTTATGGAACTGAATCAACTATCATTTACAAGAACGCCACCCAATATAGTATATGAAAGAGATAGCGTTTCACTACATAGAAAATTGTCATCCTCAATGGAGGATATCTTTATTTCGGAATAAGACACTTGTTTTATTGCCACCAATCTGAATAGTATTTCAAAATGAAACACTCAATTCATTTATAATATGACTTTATATCAAAGATGTGTTTAATCTACTCATGTCATGATGACGATACGTTATGACATTCAAATGCTTATTTGGTTTCAATGGCGGCTATGAGAATTTCGTTCAAATTGAAAGGGATATTTTTTTAGGGGAAATTGGTTTTTGGCAAAAAAGGTTTTGGTTTTTTTGATATAACGTTTTGAATGCTAAAATACTTCATTAAAGTTCATTTTTTTAGATTAGTTCATTTTGAAAGTTTCATGTTACCATATGTTCAACGACGGATTTATCAAAATTTTAATTGTGTCACATTGGTTAGTTAATATTGTCAATTATTTAAAGAAAAAATTCGCGTCACATAGCCTGTAATAGTGGCTTTTTTGATCTATAGTAAGTGGAAGTTAACAAAAGAGTGACAAATCTTTTGGATCGGGAATGGAAGAAAGGAAAAAAGTTTTCGAAATTTACCTTAGATTAACTTAAACTAGAATTTGGATTTTGTTTCATCTCTAGAAGCCTATGAAAAATGCAATAATAATTTTCCATCAATGACATATTTTTTCTCACAATTATTATGAAAATGTGCACAAGCCATGTTACTGAAGGTTTCCGAATTTCATATTTGTGTGAACTGACAATTTTTGTCAGCTTGGTGCCCTACCCAGCAGGTCATTCAGGAGTCCAGTCCATTTTACCGTCTCATATCCTGGTGGACCTGTCCCAATCCGTATACTATTCGCTTTCTGGTGGCGAAGAACACAGGTCTGGACAAGAGTAGTGCGAAACCGAGATGAGTGGACCCCCGTTGTTCATGGATTCGATAGGATTCCAGGGACTCAAATCGGAGTCTCCCTAGAACAATGAAACGACATGATGTTGTTGAGTGGTTTGTAAAGATTCAATAAAATACATAATGATCATTGAAACAAAACCACTTTTCGAGAGTTAATGAATTTTTATGTTGAATGAATGCTAAATATCTGATAAAATTCAGTTCAAACATTGAACTGAATTTATAAATATAATCGAATTCAATTGAACATGAAAAAAACCTGCAAGTTTTTTTGAATAATATAATTCTCAATAATTATGAAAAGTGGTTGAATAATGTTTTTTTTAAAGACATCTGTGTATGTCATATCTCGCTGGTAAAACAAAATATTTCTATTATAGAGTAACATGACCATTTTTGAGTAGAGTAAAAAGTAAAAAATTCACTGGGGATTACTCAAAAAATGTGTACACAAACGGTGCATAAATCCTTCGAAAACAATAATGAGACGAAACTTTTTTCTAACAAAATAAAGAGTTTTACTATCTTTATGAATTACGTCTTTTCTACGATTTACTAATACGCTGAAGGTTGGTTTTTCAATGCCAGATAAGTTTTAGCTAAAAGCTACAAGCAAGTGCTCCACCGAGGGCTTCACAGAGAGCTTCACAGAGAGCTAACTTATTTGTCAAACCAGTAACTGTTTATTGAACTAATACCCCTGAAAAATGTTGGAAATATTGGAGACAACTCTGTAGAAAGGTCTGATAGACCAATTTGAAATTCTGCAAATTCCAGGTCGGGACAAGTGAAAGTTCACAGATAGCAAACAATACCGAGGTGAGACTTGGTGAAATTTTTTGGCACGACTAAACGTGGGCTCAACAAAATTAACGGTCTTGACAGGTATACCGGTAATAAACGACGTCCTCTGTGGAAAAAAGTATTATTTTCCGTTCACTGCAATAGGCTCTAGAACTCGTTGAGAAGGGCGAAATCATAGAAGGGTTAACGAACCCTGGCTCGAGACAGGTATGAACTGTACCTCTAGGCACCGAAGACGAATGAGAGACTAAACAGAAGATCAGGACACTACGGCCGTAAAATGAATAATTTCCCAGGATGTGATTTCTGCGGTAAGGTAGGATTGTTTCAGGAGGCGACGTTTGTGTTATACATGTGGAGAGGTAGGACATAGGACAGCCGAATGTTCAGTAAGACGAAGGACAAGTAACCCCGCCAGAAAAAATTCAAACGAAATACAGTTACTCCGCGTTATCCCGGCAGGAGTCGGTGAAAACTCAGTAATAAAGAAGGGAAAGTATGAACGTCCATATATGCACGGATATTGGCGCCCAGAAGAACACTATTACAATAGAGGTTGACGGTATAATTAACAATATGTTGATAAAGAAAACTAATCAATACAGTTTATTGTATGATTTTCATTATAAGGGTTTTACAAAAACCGCGACACGTGTTTCGATGTACAATAGGTTCTTCAAGAATAAACTGAGAGTTACTTCTAAATAAAACCATTTTATACTCTAACCTAGTACCTTTTCGTTTACCTAAATAATAAATCTACCTGAATAGTTCAGGTATGAATTCATTAACAATAGCAATACATTTTTCGAAAGTATACCTGTGAATATACCTAACCTGCGAATGAACAGATTCAATAATGGCCAATTATTCAATTCAGATTGATCGTTCATAAGATGTTGAGAGTTTTTGAATTTGTTTATTACCATACTCTCCAACAAGTTAAGTTTCAAACCTTTCTTCTGGAAATGGAGGGGTTTGTATTCATGGTTGAACTCATGTCCCTCTGAGATTAAATGACTGGCATATGTGGAATTTATTTTTCCATATTTGTGTTCCTTTATGCGGGCTTTGAACGCTCTTCCAGTTTGACCTATATAAAACATCGGATATGACTTACACGATAATTTATACACTCCTGATTTTTCTGAAACTAAAGTGTTATCTTTGTTATTCTTAATTTGCATGTCTAAGTTATTGTTGGTTTTCAAAGCAGTATTTACACCTTTGCTGTGCACAAAATCTGAAATGTTTGTAGTGGGTTGGCCGAAGTAGGTCTATTTTATTCGAATTGGGTAAACTTCTTTCAAAGCTTGACTGTATATTGTATTAGACCGCTATCGTCATCATTGTTGACGGATATTTGCTTTATTATATCAAGTTCTTTATTGAAATCCGCCTCTGACAAAGGCACATTTATCAGTCTGTGGATCATACTGTTGAAATCTGCTACCTTATGCTGAGATGGGTGAATGGACGAATTATGAAAGATAATATCGATATGTGCCGATTTACGATAAATTGAAAAATCAATTGTGTTGTTAACTTTTGTTATTGTCAAGTCTAAAAAATTTATAGAGTCGTCCTATTCCATCTCCATTGTAAAGGTGATAGAAGGATGGAGAGAACTGATTAACTTCAAAAAGTTAGTCAACTGTATGTTCGTTCCTGTTCCTGTTCCTGTTCCTGACAGTTGACTAACTTTTTAAATTTAATCAATTCTTTCCACTCTTCTATTACATTCACAATGAAGATGAAACAGGACGACTCTATTAATTTTCTGAACTTGACAATAACAAAAGTTAACAACAAACATGACTTTTTAATTTATCGTAAACCGGCACATACAGATATTATCATTCATAATTCGTCCACTCACCCATATCAGCATAAGGTAGCAGCTTTCAATAGTATGATACACAGACAAAGAACTGAATACAATAAAGCAAATAGCCATCAACAATGATTACGATAGCGGTCTAATACATTCTTCATTATCAAAAAAGTTATACAGTCAAGCTTTGAAAGAAGTTTACCCAATTCGAAGAGAAGAGGATAAAAGTTATAGAACCTTAACCTACTTAGGCCAACCCACTATAAATATTTCAGATTTTCTGCACAGCAAAGGTGTAAATACTGCTTTCAAAGCCAACAACAACTTAGGCATGCACATTAAAATTAACAAAGATAAAAGTTCAGTTTAAGAAAAATCAAGAGTTTATAAATTATCGTGTGGGTCATATGCGATGTTTTATATAGGTCAAACTGGAAGAGCGATCAAAGCCCGCATAAAGGAACACAAATATACTTTCCGGAATGTAAAAATAAATTTCACATATGCCACTCATTTAATCTCAGAGGGGCATGAGTTAAATCATGAATACAAGCCCCTCCATTTCCAGAAGAAAGGTTTGAAACTTAAGCAGTTGGATGGTATGGAAATAAACAAATTCATGAACATCTTATGAACGATCAAACTGAATTGAATAATTCACCATTATTGAATCTGTTCATTTGCAGGTGAAACTAGTTAGATATATTTACAGGTATACTTTCGAAAAATTTATTGATATAATCAATGAATTATGATTTCATAATTCCTTTTCGGGTAGATTCATTGATTATGCAGTAGGTAATCGGTTAGAGTCTAAAATGGTTGTAATTTAGAAGTAACTCTCAGTTTATGCTTGAGGAAGCTATTGTTTAGCGAAACACGTGTCGTGGTTTTTGTGAAACTCTTATAGTGAAAATCATACAATAAACTGTACTGATTAGTTTTTCAATATGGATTTTCATCAATTATCGGCCAGTTTCATTCAATCAAAACTCTTCGATTCAACCATTCTAATAAGTGTAATTTAGCTTCCCAAATCATTTATATTATTATCACATAATGCACATATAGAACTCATATCTGGATGAATAATATAAAACAATATAGACATTGTAATTTCCAGATGAAAATCACTCATTCAAGAAAATTGAAAGATAATACTTAACTATGTTGTACAATGAATTGTATATTATATCAAAAACAAACTTGACTTGATATTCTCTCAGGTATGAAATGTCGTGTCGTGATTTGAACGCCCTATATGAAGGCATTAAATGAGAAAATACTGCTTGTATTGAAATCGGTTTGAACTCAGTGTTACACTTCAATACGGATCATCGGAATTACGCCAATATTCAGGAGCTCAAATGAAAGGTAAAAAACTGTTCACTTGAAGATTCAGTTTACATTGTAACTATCACGGTTCGTTGACCAGGCATGTACGAATAATCAAAGTGATTTGTCACTAAAGAAAACCTCATCAATTTTCTTGCACATGCTCTACTAGCCGGAATGAATTCAAATGTCTTTGGCGATTTTTCAAATGATTTGCGATTTGCCAGAAAAAAAAGTAAAAGAAAAATTTTATGTTGAACGGTTTTATTGGAAAAAAATAATAATGATGTATATGATACACTGAAAACTAAAAAATTATTTGGAAGGTCCCAGGTAGCAGTCATCACACCAGTCTCCTCAGCAATCTACGGTATTGATCGAATAAAAAAAAATTATTAAATTGTTGGGCCTAATATTTTCATATTCACTCAACGATTTTATTATTTTTTTATCTGATCAATAGATTGCTGAGGAGAGTGGTGTGGTGACTGCTATCTGGAACCTTTTAGTACATTACCACATCTTTATCATCTTTTTTTTTCAAATAAAACCGAATAAGATGATTTTTTCAAGTGTTCAGTTTCTAATTTTGTTACTCAATTTTTCTCATTCTGTTCAGTTCATTCAGTGCCTGAGTATTACAAGGTTCATTTCCTGAAAATTTGTTGCAATCTAAATCCTCAACAACTCCTTTTGCCTTTTTGAGCTTTCTTTTTCGTTATGTAGCAATTTCCGTTTTGTTTTTGTTTATTTTACTTCAATTATTATTTACCATATTGTTCCCCAGAGGTCTAATAGAGGGGCAAGGATTATATACAGTAAGATGTGCCTGAGTCTTAATAGCATTGAAACATTGGAGTATCGGCATAAGGATCTCCAAAGAGACAAATAATTCAAAAGCTATATCTTTCTAGATTCAAAAAATAGGTAGTCTGGTTCAAAGGGGAAATACAGCTTTATATTTAGGAACATTTGTTTATTTTTAAAACACTAAGTAAATATATCAGCATCCGCCTATGAAGGTACAGCCAATCCTATCCTATCTTCATCCCCAATTGATAATTATTCATTACAATGCTCTTTCTTCAATGCCGCTATCCAATCCTCATGTTTTGTGCAATGAAATCCTGCGATTCACGGTTACCCGAACAACAGTGAGTAAATATCTACAGACAGTGCGAAGCCCGGAAATGTGCAGTGTGGTGGAAGACTCGTAGCAGAACGGTCTAGCTTAATGAAGCTGAAATTGGTCCTCTTGCTGAACTCGCACATTCCCCAAAAGAACTAATTCCCAACATAAGTGGAATAATGAACCCTATCCATGTCGCAGAATCGAGGGCAAGTCTGTATAAATCCGATATTGCCGATGTTTCGTCTGAAACCGTCAGCAGTTTCGTAAAGTCGCTTCTGACCAGGCTGTCGAAAATAAGTACAACAGTAACCTCATGTGTCTCTTCAATCAATCAAAAAGGTTCGACCAGTTTGTGAATCCGGACTGTTACAGCATGGGCGAGTTTCTATTGTAACGAATCTGAAGCCGGCCCTGACCGATATCTCAGCCAGCAAACACATGACTCACGGCGAACCGCCGCGAAAAGTATAGATGAGTGCCGAAACGACTAGAGAGATCTGGACTGATCGTTGCCGATATAAAAGCCGGCTTCCCGTTTCGAGATGGCAGCCTGTATTCAGAAAGCGAATCGTGCGTTCAAATAAAGAATTTGAACAATTAAGATGAATTAAGCATTAGTTGCTAAGTGTTGAATATAAATTAGTGTGATAGTGAAATATTGTTAAAATAAATTTGTTTAAGACAGTTAATTCTTTAATTCGTTACACTATCTACATTCACGATCGACAGTAGGGCAGTGAGTTTGCAGCCAAAGGGTCTGCTCAATTAAAGCAATTACTTCTACATCAACTCCATTTTGCAAGCCCTGATCTCATGTTCACATTGTCCACCACTTTTTAACTTGCTGAAAAGCCTAGGGAAAACATCTCTTCAAACGAGAGAAGGAAGTCCACCTCGGCTATAGTTAGAATTTGTTGTTTTGTGAGGCAGTTTGACTATTCACGTTCCAACATTAGGACGAAAGGCAGGAGAGTGGATAAAAATTTCACGAACAACCAAGCAGTTACTATTAATACGGACACCTCATTCAGTCCGACGTGGATTTATAAAATGTTGTATAGCATGGGGACAGACTGGATAAAGGTGTTTCTAGGTTTTCTTTTGAACGGTCTCAATGATGAAATGTTGCAATCAATAGATTTGGACGGAAAACCTCCTGCTGACTCTGCTACGGGCAATGATTCAAGTGATGACAAGAAGATTATAGAATAAAAATAATGGATATGTATACAGAAGAGCCAACTTTGCTAGTACACCGATAAGCGACGGCTTTGAGGAGCAACAGAAGTTGGGCATACATCGTGCCGATTTTATTGAGAATATCTAACCCTTCCTCACTCTGCTTCTCATCACTGAGAAAGTTAAGACTGTCAGGGAAGCGCTTGAGGTATTCGTCCCCGAAACAGATCAGAAGGAATGATATCGAGGTGGAAGCGTGGAAACAAGTAATACTCTGCTAACCTCCCGTTATTATCAAGGCTTTGGAGGCTGAATTCGACTTGGAAATTGTTACAACTGTTGGTTGAGGTATGACGCGATGCGATTCTCAAAGAAATAAAGTCATTGCCCTCAAATAATTTTGAATTCAAATAAAGCGGTATAACTACCATAAATCAACAAGCTTGATCTGTTTTAGTTAATGTGGAAAGAACCCCTTAAATTTTGTAATACTGGTAAAATCTGTTTTTCCGTTGAACAGCTATCGCCCCCCTTACATACAACAACTCTCAGAAGGCAAAACTCGTACGAGCTAAAGATTATCAAGGCCTCACCATTCAATGTACGATTCCTAGCACCGCTAGCCATGATAGCATGTTTTTCTAATACTTCTTTTCTATAGATATGAATTATAAATTTTTCACATGATATAACTTCCATTGTCTTTGTTGATAAGAGATCTATAGGTATGACAAAAAATTGAATATTTTCTTCATTTGTTACTGAGCTGAAAGTGGAAAGCTGAAATCCAGTTTGTCTTAAAATGTTCATATATGGTTTAGATTCTCACTTACTGAATTGTGCATTGACTTTACAATGATATTCAATTGACAAAATCGATCGCTTTCTCGAATAATAGCATGACTAGACATTTCAAGATGCATTGAGGAAAATAGGAATTTGGGAAAAACATGAAATTATTTAGATTAATACTAATGCTAGTAGAAAGTAGATTAATAAGGAAAATTGGATCATCGATAATCAAATGTGCGCCCTTCTAGACTAATCATCCAAGAATCGAAAACGAAGTAGTTTTCGCATCGTTTCTATATATTTTTTAGGATGCTGAGTCCGAATTTCATGTTTGTGCTCTCGCCAGATGTCGACATTGAAAATCACAAAACAACTGAAACTCTTGTCAATTTTTTGTTTTCGGACCATAATTGGAAAACTAAGTAGTTTATGAAAAAAGTTTTATTATCTAATAAGATAAAATTCAATACTAAAAGTCTTATCGCCGTGAAGATGCCTAATGTTAAGTTCATATACTTGAAATCATATTTCATTTCATTTCCTAGTATAATTATTGGGTCATTATGAAAGTTTTATCCATTTTAATGTCACGTGTTTTTGTAGCTCCATATAATATTAAATCTGTAGATCTGTTTAAAAAATCTGTTTACAATCTATTTTCCGTTAACCAGCTGTCGCACCCCTACAAACGACAACCCTCGGAAGTCGAATCTTGTGCGAGCTAAGTACTAACGAGGTCTTACCTTTCAACGTGTGATTCCTAATACGGCGGTCGATTTGAGTGAGTGAACAAAACACCCACGTCGAACCGACCGGTTACCGTCATATTCAACAAATTGAAATTATATAAAGGCGTCTTCCTAAAATAATATTCTCTGAAAATGGTGGGTATCCTTCTGATATATTATTCATCGAAACTCGTATGTTAGACATACGACAGTTGTATTTTTTATACTCTAGCAATAAATATTACAAATAGACATACGGCATCGCTTCCTTCACATCAGTACCACACCCGCTAATGAGATCAGTATACTACACCTCTAATTGTCAGGGTCGTTATTCAAAGATCATTTACTTACTCTGCTCCTAAACTCTACAACAGAATTCCTGAAAATATAAAATCTATCTCAAATATTAGTCGCTTCAAAAAAGAATTGAAGAAGCATATTCTTCAAAGTCAGAGACTTGAACTTCTACGTCTATTTGAGTAGATAAGAAAAAACTGTATGAACCTTTGCTATATTGTCCACTTACGATTCTGTAATACATCTAGTTTATATATGTATGCATATATATATGTATGTATGGGCACTATCGTTTTGTTAATATATATCACATCCATTTTCAACAACATCCATATCGATTTCAACATGTTTTTATATATTATTACTAGTACGCGTATTTTACAATTGTAATTTTACACTCAATTGTAAATTCAGTTTTATGTTTATATGATTCAATATTTAAATAATATTATATGTCAAAACTGACAACTTTTTGTATTTATACTTATATTTGTGATTTTACATTATCTTATGTGTTTTTAATTTCATATATCAAGTGGTTTATTTTCATAAGCAAATCCTCTTTATATAATTCATTATCATACTTTATTATTTAACATATATTAATTTTTTTCTTTTGGATCTCTTTTTCACCACATACAAGCAACATCTGATGCTTCTGTGTATGCATCACTTTAGTTATTTCTTTTTGTGATTTGAATCTGAATAAACATTATTATTATTATGTCACTCCTATAACTTCAACTGTCATACCTCCTCCCCCACGTCCTGGTGACCAACGTCCTTAGAATTTGCCCATGAAAAGTAATACGTAGTACATGTCATTGAAACGGTTAATTTCTTAGGGAATTAATTCATGTGGCTGTTCACTATGTAACATTTCATTTTGGTGACCTCTTGTGGCGTTCCTGAAAATAATCGAAAGTAGTCCAATTTGGCAATTAACTTCTTCTAAGCCAGTATGTCTCACTGTATTTTGTTCGTTACAAGTGCAACTAGCTTCTCGGAATTTTTCCAACAATGTATTCATGAATATCGTGTTTACTCTTCTATTCGTTTGAATATGCCCCAATTATCCCTGCTTGATCGAATAAATATTTCGAAATTACTTTCGAAAGTTGGATATGAAAGAAGGTTACAATAAATTACATATTTCTGAATATTGAAGACCCTACATCGGTTTTTAATTACATTGATAATATAACATTCTACTTAACATATAGTTAGATCTTGGAGCTGCATTCTTGTAAACTATGTTGAATCTCTTTCTGACTCCAGCCCCAGTATTTATGAAATAATAATAATGATAATTTAACCATATTTAGCCCGAATAAGATTGTAATCACTAGGTCCAGTGGCGTCTCTGTGGGCACCACAACCAACAATATTCAGGAAAAAAGAACGCCAATGACTTTTTTGTCTTTTTTTTTTTATATCAAGCTTGGACATCTATGGACAACATAAAACCAAAACCAGAAGTTTATAGTAAATAATTTTGACCTCAAAGGAAATGAGCAAAATCTCCACCTCCTGATGTAATAGACGACTGCATTCGATTTGTCATTGATTCTCTGACACGTTCAAAAATACCCGGAGTATTTCTTATGAGATTGCAATTGTCAATTATTCGATTACTCAAGTCATTCACACCGAGTACAGGAGTTTTTCACACAAGAGCTTTCAGGATGACCCCATCCTGAAAGCTCTTGTTTCTAAAGAGCTTTCAGGATGGGCGAAGGTCGAGCCGAAGGTCCTGGTTTTTTCATGAACTATTTCCGGTAGTATCTAGCTAACCTACACATCTACAGCTATGTTTTCATTTGAACGATCTGAATATCAAAACCATGCATGAGCCTTGGCGGCAGGAGGCACATAACCTAGTTGTGTTTAATAAAGTCTATGTTTCTGGGTGAGCGTCAACCCGTTAACATTTCGCCTCCGAGTGACCCCATACACAGGAATTTAGAGAATTCATATCAGGACTACGGACTGGCCAATTTTGAGGGCCTACACATCTATTCCAGCGATTGGGGTAGGTAATGTCGAGATAATGAAAAGAAAGGTGGCGGATTATACGATGAAGCGGTCATTTTTGTCATGAACATTGCATTAAAAAATTCACAAAAATATAACGAGCTGAAACGGTCATTTTGGTCACTTCAACCGCAGCGGAAAACAAGCATCTTTCAAGCCCCATTTTTCCAAAAACCCATATAATTTGCACTGTAATGTCACAAAAATGATTTAAAAGTCTCTTATTACGTGTCAGTTTGAAAAAGTAACCATCAATAGATGTTGGAAATTTTTATTTAATCGAACAATTGGAATTGTATTAATCAAAAAACCTTTCCAATGGAGAACATATATTCTTCACTAAGGATATTGAGGAAAATAAAAAATCATTAAACTTTGGTTGAATCATAATAATTCCACTTGTGACGAAGCAATATTTTTCCTTTCGAAAAGATGAAAATTGCTTGTAGACTGTAATTGGCGTGATGTTAGTTATGAGTAGGGGTTAGTAGAATCGCAATGGAAAATGGTGGATGAGTTTTGAATTTTCTAACGTAGAAAGGAATTATTCACAAATAAAACAACAATATACGAGAATATATTCATTGATATGTAAAGAAAGAGTTATGATTATTACACAAAATTTTCCGGCAGTCAGAGTCTCTGCATATGCTAATTCAGACGACAATGCGTGCAAGACGTAGTTCATCCCTACTATAAGCCAACAACTGTTTGTTTTCGAGCTTCGAAGGATGAATGAATTCCTTAGAGTCAGCCAATCCTGGAATATGTTGCCAGAAACTTTTAAATCTTGTTGCGGTCCTGGTGATCAATGTTCATCTCAGAAGAGGACGATGCGGGGATTATGTGCAACTCGTAGACGGGAAGATGCTTCCATCTACGAGCATATGCGCCATCTGGATGACGAAGAAACGTAAACTTACCTAGAGATGGAAAAACGCCACTCGCAAGAGGTAACAGCCGTGAAGGACTCCCTCCGTGACAAGAATCAGTACAAGAACAAAGTGGTTGCTACGAATATGCTTGCCTTTCCAATCCTACTCTACTTGTTTGGAGTGCTGAAGTGGATTCTGGAGGAGCTGTATCAACTTAACGTAAAGACCCGAAAAGTGATCCATCTCCATAGTTGTTTGCATTCCAAACCGTTTCACGGTTCTACTTCCTCTCAAGAAGGACTTAGTGAACTTTCGAGTTTGGAGTGTCTACATTACAGAACGATACTAGATAGAGCCTTTGAAGACATCACGAGTTCGGATTTAATTCTCTGCATAGTCCGCGACTATGAGAGAGCAGAAACTGAAGCATTTCTTCTGAGGGTAGCTACCCAAACGGCTGATAAACTCAATTGCGTTTTCGACAATGAAGAAGGTGATCACAACTCTGTCGCCAAGTTAGAACCCGTTCAGCAAAAGTCCCGCATGAAAACCGTAGAGATGTCTTCACTGCTGCGGCAACACAAGACTAAGTCGATGGATGGGGTCTTCTTAAACAACAGTAAAAACCACGGCTCATCAAATCACTTGCTTTCCTCAGGTCGAGTATGCTGAAGTTGAAAACTGAGGGGTTCATCATGGTCGTTGAAGAAGTTGAGTTATCAACACCAGCTGAAAAATATTATAGTCGGCTAAAAACAAAACCCTCGCCAACAATTTCAGTAGAAAAAAAACACTGAAGCTCAACCCAGTTGGGGACCAAAACAAAAATAGTTCCGCAACGCTCCGCACAAATCCTCTACTATCAGCACAACCTACTGCATCGCAACCACCATCTCATTTAGAGTATGAATATAAAAGCCGATCAGACAAAACATTCTGCCTTCAATATCCTAGATGCCAGCACCCCTGAAGAAGCTAGTCATGTGTTCCGGCGAAACATCGTGAAGAAGGACCACAGTTAGACGGACCCCAAACCCGACAAAAGATAGTGATAAAAAATTTACGTGTTCAAACTGTATCCAGTTGCTTGATGATATTCCTTCATGAAACTTCTGAATGTTGGTTCGATCTCAAGTCTAAGACGATTAGGTCTTAGATGCGTATCTTTCACCTGTGCTAAAAATCGCATAAAGAAGGAAGACCTCTTGAATCCGAGGCTCATACTTACCACTCCTGAGGATTAGTATGGTGACGATAACTTATGAACGGAATAATCCAATCAACCTCTATAAATAGACCCTGAAATGAAATTACAGTGAAATCAAATGAAAGTGGAAATATAGAATAATTAAACAAAATATAAACAATAAAAAGTTAAGAGATTCCAAACCAACCACCCGAAAGACGATTGTAGATACTAACAATCGAAACGTCGTAAAGTAACTTGGATTGGAATCTCTTAATTTTTATTTTTTGTTTAATTGTTCTATTTTTTTCTACTTGTATTTCATTTCACTGTAATTTCATTTCAAGGTTTTCTTGCTTAGTATAATTATTACTTTCAGCTATTCTTGTTAATTTTAAATTTGTATTGGTCCTTTTAGGGATTTAAAATCATTTTATATATTAATCACCTTTAAACAAACTCTATAAATAGGGTTAATTTCGGGAAATATTTTCACTTAGAATTGTGTGTGTAAATTTTTGAATGAGATAGCTTGATGATAGTGAAAAAAACCTGACAATGCTCAATGTATGATAATTTACCAAGTAAACATCAAATAATTGTTAAACATGAATTACTCAAAAAAATCCTCTTCAATTTTGCTTCAATTAGGTGTTTGCGAAGATTAGATTATACATATTTATGTATTTTTTACTGTGGTATATGGAACGCTGTTTTACTTTTTATTACTCAATTTATTCAATTTATTTATTCAATGAAGTCGCCCCGGAGCGCCAATTAATTTTTATTGTTGTATTTATTTTATTTTTATCGTTGTCTTAACATATTATAATTTAA
>WOGO01003322.1:0-14497 GCA_015342085.1 Leptinotarsa defecta | reverse complement strand
CTGATGACACGGCTAAAGATTTTGAGATCGTCTGCAAACAGCAAAAACTTTGAATGTTTGATTATTTCTTCAATATCATTGATGAATATATTGAACATGAGTTATACTTAATCTCAATATTTTAATTAATCACATTTGGACCACAAATGAGTTTGAATAATTATTCATTTTCACACGCTTGGTTTAAAACTTTTAAGGGATCTTCTTCATAATAATAAATATCATTTATTGGTGAATACCAAAAGGCCATCGACCGAAGTCCTTCAGCCAATGTACAATTTTTAAACATTTGCAATGATTTTTACATATGCTTACATAATAGATTTGAGGTACATTATATTTATGTCAAAAAAATATAAATTATGAGAGTGATTTGATGTTTTCCCAAATAGTTTTTTCCGGGTATTTGAATTTGGATGATTATCCTTCAGCTCTTTCCCTACATAATGTCTGTAGGGTCTCACAAGTTAGTTTAATTTTTGGCAAAGCAGTTTCCTAGATCTGATAGTCTCTCCTTTATAGGTTTCACTTTTGTAGTTCTATAAAGCAGTGCATTTGAGGGATTGTGTAATATGTTCTGAGGGTGACACATTTTGGTGACACATCTCCTTAGTGTAGATGTTTCAGCTGTTTGGAGATTTTTTAATGCAGGATTACAATAACGAGAAGTGGACGACAGATGATTTTATATATTTTAGTTGCAGTTTTAGTGTTGATTCCTCTTTTTTTAAATGTCATACTCCGAAAGTGTTTTCCTCTACTGATGCATTTCTTTTTGAATCATTTTTGTATGGCTGTTCAAGTTGATTTTGTGGTCAATGTTAACTCCTAAGTATTTTACTGATTGCCTGCTTATTACCATTTTGTTGTTGACGTCTATTGTTGGTAGTATCTGTGAAGGGTTGTAATGAAAAATGATGAATTGTGATTTTTCCGGGTTTGGTCTCAATCTCCATTTATCGAACCAGAGCGTTCTGTCGACGAGATTTTGCAGTTCCTCTATTGTGAGTGTTAGCGAGCCGTTGTGTGAAACTATGGCACTGATATCTGCATACTGTAAGCAGTGTAACCTGTAAAAGTTTTCATTAAATTCATTTTTGTCTTGCAAGTTGTGATTGTATATCATTGCAGTATATATTATAGAGAATTGGAGATAACGGAGAGCCTTGTGGAACTCCTTGTTGGGGAGCAAATTTTTTGGAGAATGAATTTCTGACTATGACGGTGATGGTTCTGTTCTTAAAATATTGTTTTATTATACAGAGAAGATGGATAGGGGTGTTCAATTCGTGAAGTTTATATAACATTCCTTAATACCAAACCCTATCAAAAGCTTTATTGATATCCAAAAATAGCGCCATAGAGTGTAGGTTAGTCATGCGTGCTGTCTGTACGTTAGATGTTAGAATTACTACAGGGTGGGTTGTATTTCTATTTTCTCTAAAATCAAATTGAAACATTGGTATGTTCACTGAGATAAATATTTGATAATTTTCTCTAAAGTTTTTTCCTAACACTGGAAGAAGAGTAATAGGTCTGTAGTTGCAGGTCTGTGAATGGTCTGTATTGGGCTTTGGAAAGTCCACAATTTTATAGTTTCCAAATGATTTCATCTATTTTGATACCTTTGAATATCTTGTGTTGAAAGGATCTGATATTACTTGAAATCCATTTTAGAAAATTATAAACAATCCAAGAAAAACATTAATTCTGAGGCAGATTAATATCTGGAGAATGAAACTTGTTTTGACACTTGATGAAAAATTTTAAAATTTTCAAAAAGTGATAAATATTGATAAAAATTATAGAAAGTCTTTAGGGAATGTATTTACTGTCCGGAGGCACTTATCATTTTATTTTATCTATCAGTCCTTCTCCGTGACACAAGTCAGAATAGTTGATCAATATATTTTCAGTTATAGTACAAGTCAACAATTTTTTTTCAGGGGTGGAACATAAAGCAAAATTGGAAGCTAGGTTGAGGATACTAGAAGAAGGAAATATCCGAAGGATCAGTGGCACAGGTAAAGCGAAAGCCAAGTTTGAGAAGTATCATGGTATCAGTGAAATCAAACAATATCCCGATGCTGCTGATTCCACTCTCCCTTCTGTTGGTAAACGGAAGAGGGAACCAGAAGAGGTAAAGGAAGAAATCAGTGACGAAATCAATGACAGCATAGTAGAAGAAGGATCCATCAAAAAGAAAAAAAAGAAGAAGAAGGCTGAGAAGGTAGAAGATGAAGAACAAGGTACATCTGAGGTAAAATTGGAAGGTGAGAGCGAAAAGTTGTTTTATCAATTCAATGAAGTTATCTTCAATGTGAAACTATTACGCAAACGAATACAGTTGAATTCCTACACGAAGGTTATGAAAAATTTAATGTAGAATAAAACATGTTACTAACTTTTCTTCTGTTATTTATAGAATCTGAAGAACCTCCCAAGAAGAAGAAGAAAAAAATGAAACAGGAAATTGAGGATGTAGAACAAGTAGAGGAAGAAACAGTTGAGACTCCTAAGAAAAAGAAGAAGGTTAAACAAGAAATGAATGAATCCCAGGAGGAAACGCCGGCAAAAGAGCAAGCAGAAGCTCTTGGATCAGAGAAAAAAAAGAAAAAGAAGAAGAAGAAGCACACAGATAACGAAATGGAATAAATCAGGTTTCAGAAAAAAATAATTTCCACCATTCAATGTTTTTTTCAAGGAAAACATTAAAATATATTTTTGTGTCTCTGATAGTTTTCCTTCATACTTTACGGTAAAAATTTTATAATGATAATTTCATAAATATGACTTTAAAATATTGATAGAAAACTTTTTTCTATAAGATATGTTGAAGTGCTCGACAATTTTATTTAGATTTTAAGAATAGAATTATAGCTGAAAATTGTTAATATTTTGTTATATCAAATTGATTACACAGTAACTATGATATTAGTTTTGATTGCCTGAAAATCTCAAATTGAACACACTATTTGTCTAGGAATAAATGTTTGCGTGGCTGGAAAAAATCGTGTGAGCTTTAGAATGTTCATTTATATCAGGTACCATTCTGAACCGTCAAACCGTGTACAGTTAAATTTTACTTAAAACGATTATTTCAATATGTTCATTTTTTATGGATAATGTGATTTGAAAGAACGTGTAAACTTTTATGTTTTTGTTTCAAAACTGGTTCATTCAACAGACATAATTCACATCACTTTAAATCTGTTTAAAATATGTTTTTCCGTTAATCAGCTGTCGCCCCCATACGAACGACAACTCTGATAAGTTGAGAAACTTGTGCGAGCTAAGGACTAACGAGGTCTTACCTTTTAACGTGTAATTCCTAACACCGCTGCAGAATCATCATAACTTCAACCAGATAAATTCTATCGAGAA
The DNA here is from genome assembly GCA_015342085.1 of Leptinotarsa defecta. Taxonomy (NCBI): domain Eukaryota; kingdom Metazoa; phylum Arthropoda; class Insecta; order Coleoptera; family Chrysomelidae; genus Leptinotarsa; species Leptinotarsa defecta. Next base: position 11,113 of record WOGO01003322.1, on the reverse strand, counting down.
AAATATCTGATTGAGGCAGGAATCGAACCCACGGTCTTCCGATCGTGTGTCCGGCGCACTACCACCGCGGCCAATTCCACAACTTTAGTGACACACATTACAAAATGATATCAATCAATCAATTGAACATTTATTGAATCAGTTTTCCTTCACAATCACATTAGACAAGAAAAAACACACAACAGCATCTTAAATTATTGGCTGATTCAACAGGTCAAACAAACATAAAAAAGTCAATATAAAACAAAACATACATAAAAAAATTGATAAGCTAGCCCTAATTAAGATTCAAGGAGAAACTCATCCACAGAGTAGTATGCTTTTTGCAACAGAAACATCTTGAGTCACCTTTTAAAGATATTTGAGGATTTAACATCCTCACTAAGCTTATTGTATAGCTTAACCACAATGCACATGGGATGATTCTTTGATCCTGTCCTACTATAAGGTTGGAGTAGTTGAGAGTTATTTCTGGTGAAATGTTCATGGATTTGCTCATTTTTAGGAATAATTGAAATGTTATATATATATATATATATATATATATATAAGCTTTTTAACGACATTTTGGAAAAATAAAAACCAAAAATAGAAGGGATTCCAAAATAGAGCCTTGAGGTACCCCTCTTGATATACCTTTCCTTTCAGAATTCATTCCATTCACCAGCTGGTAAGATCCAACCCAATTCAATGCAGAGCCACGTATACTATAAAATTGCAATTTGTGTAACAGTATGTCATGTCAACGAGGTCAAAGGCTCTGCTCAAATCAAAAAATAATCCTAAAGTTTGCTGTTTGTTTTCCAAGATTTCCAGCACATGTTTAATGCACACCAACTCTAAATTTATTTCTTCTATAAGCATTCTGACTAGAAGAAAATAATCTGAATCTTTTATAGAAACAGTATTCTATAATCTTAGAAAACTGACTAAGTATTGATATAGGCCTGTAAGATACACAGTGAGATTGAAAGCCCTTATTTTTGTATATTGGCAAAACCTTCGACATTTTCAGTATATCAGGAAACCTCCCCTCAATGAAAGTGGAGTTTGAGTCAAAGGCTCAGAAATCACATTGGCAACCTTTTTAATAACATGACCAGGAATTTCATCAATACCGGACGATTTTTTCTTACAAACTTTTTGATAACTTGTTCAATTTCCATTTAAGTTGCTGGATATAAATAAATACTTTGATGAGCAGATGACATAGTGTTGTTTGTTAACATTTTTACTAATAAAACTTGAATGGCAATATTTTTTGCTTTTATCCAGTCAAAGCTGATATTTTTCTAAAAACTGTATCGAGAAGAGGTACACAATTATATATCAAGATATTTTACAAGATACGGACGTGAAAGTTCTGCAGATTATCACTTACAAACGTTAAGGATTCACCAACATGATGGTGTTCCTCTCCACTTCCCAACGAAAGTGTGAACCATTTTTACGGCCACCTTGTTCGCCAGATCTGTCTATGCTTGACTCTTTTATTTGGGGAACTATAAGGAATCAAGTTTACAGTTACTCTTAGATGATTGTTTAGGAAAGGTCTAAAATGCCGTTCATAGTTTGAGGCCTGACCCCATGAGCAGAATTACACGAGTTTTATTTTGAGATGCATTGAAAGTTTCTAATTCGAAAGATGTAGTTTGGAACAGTCTCCCAAGTAATTTTGTCGCATTTTCTTTCATTGGGTGAAACAGTAATTCAACTGTTGAAAATATGCTTAATTGAATTCTTTTCTGTTATATTAAGAAATTCAAAACCTTCACGATTATTTTCACACGATATTCTTTTGTGCCATGAAACGAAATGAAATTCGATTTTTTGATTATCTTCGACTAGGGATTTTGTGCGATTATATATTGTGGATGGTGAAAATAACCAAAGAAGGTCGACGAAAAATTTTGTTGAGATTCCGATTTAAAATTAGGATTTTTCATAAATTCCATCTTGTACATCAGAATTTCATTAAATTCAAAAGACTCTGAATAAAGTGTTTTTTCAAATTAATTTGTGGACCTTCGTAGTTATCGAGTAAACAATTGAAAAAAACCACACATTCACCTACACACACACACACTGGCATACTGTGTAAAATGTCCAGATATTTTGACCATTTGGCAAATCACCGACGTACACTAAAAGAGCGGGCCCAGCATAGAGCCTTGAGGCACGCCAGTCTTCATGTACGCTTTTTCAGAGAGTATCGTTGTGTTTACTATTTGGCTTTGACTCGATAGGTAGGAATTACACCATTTAAAGGTAACTAATCTATTGTTGATAATAATGTTGATAAAAATTATTTTGATTATTGTTACAGAATAATTTACAAATTCGGATTTATGACCTCTCTTTTGAAAAAGCAATATTTTTCTAATAATCATAAATTTTTTATTTCATTTTATAAGTGACAAAACATTTATTTATAGATAAAAATTCATGTAGGAATGCCAAGTGTTCGCCTTACAATTTTCTCTGCTATTCTATCAAATTCTTCCCGGTTTTCTCTCCACATTTTTGCTGCATCTACATTTGCTCCACTTTCATCATTTGGTTCTGAAAAACGTTAGTTTGATATGGGTAAACTGTTGTGATGTTGATTTTCACTAAGAGGGAAACACTAACAGTAAATCAGGCAAATTGAAAATTATTATATGTCAGGACAAATTATTTTCGAACATACTATAATATAGGTTCATTTTGATATATAGTGTCCCGTTCAGAGGTAATTTCTGATGAATAAGTTTATTAACTTATTCATCAGGGGTCGGATTCACGCTGTTTTCGAAAAATATTTTCCAGAAAAAACTTCTTTACAAAAAATATTGCAAATAACCCAAAAAGACCTTTCATGATTATTTTAGAAGTGAGTTGCAAAAATGTTGGCCTTTCATTCATACTACGTAAAAAGTTTTGAGTTTCTGATTTCCAAAACAAAGCCATTTATGTTATGTCTCATATATTTTGCAAATACAGTAAATAGTCTAGTTTCAGATAACGAACTTTTCAGTTAACCTATTAACATCTAAAGCTAGCCTACTAAAATATGCGTATGGGGATAACGAATTATAAATTATTTCTGTAGGTTATTCTTTGTCTTTTTATATTTTGAAACAATGTTTGCTTGTACAAATAATTGTATTATTAGTTTTGAAATAAGAGTTAGGTCCACTGGGGTTTTATAAGGTTTTGTTTGAACTTATTTTATTACAGTTATAAAACAAATCCTGGCTTCATGGAAAAATTGGAATTCACGTTATTCTATATACAAACATTTCAGTGTTCGAGTTTTTACCTATTATTTGCAATAAAAATTTTGACACATCAATAAGTTGTTAACTCAGGTGATCTAGTTGTTTTAACTTGGATTATTAATACATTGACTTGAATTCAAAAAGAAACAATAAAATATATAGGGAATGTTGAAAAATCCTAATACTAGTAGCACAGACATCTATTATATCTGATAGAACTCCCTCTAAAAGTTCGGGGATATTTCCAAATGAATATTACACTTGGTGTATTGCATTTACAAACATACATCGTATCAATTATTATTAAAGAACATTGAAAATCAAGGATATATCAATAAATACCATAATATTTACCTGCTAACATACTGACAACAGAAAGCAGTATTTTTTCTACACTTTGTACTGGTGACCATCTCTCAGCACTGGACTCATATCCCATTGGATCATCTCCTGGAGCATGCAAAATGGAAATGCAGACTCTTCCATCAGAATAAACTGAAAATAATTGAATTATAGGTTGTTCATTCCAATGAAAAAAAAAAGATTTGTATGATTGAATATGCTTGGCAATGTTTCTTGGTAAATGTTACTGGTCAGACTTCCATTGTCTAAAGAAGTGTAGACATTCGAAATCTGGGAGAAACAAAGTCTATCAAAAATATTGAAAATGATAAAAATACAAGAATTGAATGAGTCTGATGAATTATCAGTCAAAGATGGATGTGGATACTAACAATCTAAACGTACTGAAGTCTTTTACACCATTTTATCACCTCTTTTTTAATTAACACGCTTTTATTAGCTTCACTTGTATGTATGAATGTTTTTTTTGTTTGTAACTCTCCTTGCTTGATCTATTCGCGGGCAGATGTCGCTGTACCTGACCTCCTTGATACATCGACATTATTGCTTGATCTATTCGCGGGCAGATGAAGCTGTACATAACCTCCTTGATATATCGACATTATTGCTTGATCTATTCGCGGGCAGACGGCGCTGTACGTAAACTCCTTGATATAATTCGAACTCACTTTACATGTATTTCTTCTTTTGAAAAAAGTATTTTTTTTATTAACACGCGCGCCTGCTACCTTGTTTGTAACCCTCCTTTGTGCGCCTGCTGCCTTATTTGTAACCCTCCTTTGCCCGTGTGCTGCCTTGGGCTTGGTAGGTGATTTTCAAGCTCCCTCTCCGGAATCGGAAAATATCAATGGTTATTTTTCTAAACAATATATGGCTGATTGATCCCAAAGTTTAGATAAAATAAATTTAGTTTGAAAAGACTAAAAAACACGCTTTTATAGCATACGAAACTTAAAAATGAAAAATAAATATAGTTTAAAAAAACTAAAAACACGTTTTTGAAGAACATCGAACTAAAAACTTAAAAATATATTTTTTAAATAAGCTCAAAACAATAATGAACGAAAAATACTAGTATTATTGAGAAAAAAGCGTGGTCACTTTGTGCCATATTTTTTGTATATCAAGCGCCCCTCGCTTTTTTCATAATAATACTAGTATTTTTCTCTTGTTACTGTTTTAAGCTTATTAAAAAAATATTTTTAACTTCTTAGTTCGATGTTCTTTAAAAGCGTGTTTTTTAATTTTTTAAACTATATTTATTTATAAATTCATTTATTGTTTGTAAATTATTGTCATTTCACTAACTGTTTTACTCATTCAATAATTCATTTCCATTTCAGTTTACAATGATTTGATTTTATAACATTAACATTCTTATATTTTTTTCCTTCTTTTTTGTTGCACGTATTTTCATGGTTTTCAATATTTCATATATTTTTTCCCTTGCCATATATTTCTAAACATTTTTTCTTGGACAATAGAAGCCCGAACCTCTAATATTCACCACATATAAACTTTGCCGTTTGATGCGGCAATGCTTTATTTATTATAGCTGTTAGTATAGCTATTTGAAATGAATGAAGTGATTGATAGCTTATTTATTCCAAGTGTTTGATAACTTATTTCAGAATACTCACTATTTGGATGGAACATCTCACAAGTGAACTGCATCTTAGGAGGACTTAAAGGATAGTCCGGAGGAAAAACTAATTTAGCAGGAAACACTCCACCTTCAAAACAAGTGCCTTCAGGGCCACTAAAATGAAACATCAATTATAGATTATCATTATTTTCATGATAATACATTTTTGAAGTATCCATTTCAGTAGGAGACAATGAACTAAGAGATTCATCCTGGACCCTTGAAAAAAGTAATAAATAATGGTAATGTCATTGAACTTTTGATAAAAAATTTAAAAAAGTGTTATTTGAATGGAGAGATGAAAGCTTTGAGAAGAACAGATGATATATACTGCCTGTTCAAAAAATACTGCGAATTTTCACTTTTAACAAAAAATATTAATTCATTCATCAATTTCTAATGTGTTTCCTTCAAAGTTGTCCCCCCCTCAGATATAATACACTTGTTCTAATTCTCGAAGCAGTTCTGATATGCACTTTTTGGTATGTCTTTGAGCTCTCTTAGCGATTTGATTTTTATATCTTCAATCCTCGCAAAATGCCACCCTTTCACGTGTCGCAGGGGGCCAAATCTGGTGAATATGATGGCTGAAGCATGATTGCAGTGTTGTTTTAGGCGAAAAAATGACCAATAAGCAACGTTGCCCAATAAAATGTCTTTCTAGTATTGTGTGTTTCATTGACTACAAGTTGTAAGACATTGTCCATGTCTCTGGTTACACATTGAACATGCTCACCGAGAGCCACACAACTAATTAATTCATGTAGTAAATTACAAGTCCTGAGTAATGTTTGTAAGCAGTTGGATGAACGATTTTCAATGGCAACATTCATGCACCAGTCATAAGTTTTAGGTTCAATACTGGTGCATTAATCCACCTTCATTCACTAATCAGTTTTTGCATAAATCCATTACTTCATCATTCTATAAAACAATTTTAAATGAAATGCTTATCTATTTTCGTACGTTATGAGCGCTTCCCATTCAAAGAAATTCTCTTCATTAATAGGGCCAGCGATGATTCCTTCTGGAGGATTCAATGTCAATTCTGAAAAGAGTCCAGTTTGAATATAAAAATACATCATTTTGATGACTATGGTTACGTCTATATTCAGCCATAAGCCTTCGCAGAGCAGACCCAGCCATAACCGTGTTATTTTTCTCTAAGATTATCACTTCAAAAATTACATTGAAATGAACTATCACTGGTTCATTCGTTCATTGCAAATTATACAAAAATATTTTAAATTGATCACGATACCTGACAACTGACAACAGAATAACAGGCGTTTCATTGTTGGCAATACTGAAATTTGATATTGAAAAAAAGACTTCAATATTTTCAATGAATACAAAACTGTAAATTTTACTTCGTTTATTGGAATAATTCAATGTTTCGATCATATAACATATAAATCCAGAGCGCCTGAATTTGATATTGTTCATACTATGTTAATGAGTACTTCGACTAAAAATAATAATTGCGTTGGTAGTTGGCATTGTTGCATATTGTAGTGAAAACACAAAAAATAGTGAATTGCCATTCCACAGATTACCAGAAGGTAAAATTAAAAGTTTTCCCAATTACAATTATAGTAATTACACCTCTACACGTGTTATATATCTGACATTTTATGTCAAATATCAGTGTTGCCAATATTGGAAAACCTGAAACTGACTGAAACATTCTACCTTTGTATATGGATATTCTATATACAAAAATACTACCATTTTGAAGTGCATATGATCAATGATGAACCATCATGAACCATCTATGGTTTTCATTTTTCTGAATAACTGTTATAAGCCTCAGGGCTACAAATATTTATGATATATTTTTTCCACAATTTACACTTATACTGTGAATTTACAGTTATAACCGTTAATTGACTTAATTATAACAACTGCGAATTTACCAAGTATAACCGAAAAAATCACTGTTCTGTGAGTTTAATTACAGAGCAATACTGTGAAGTCTAAATTAACAAATTCTTAGGTTATAATTAGGATTAGTTTTATAACCCTGATCATAACTGTAAATTAAAACCAGCGACTAAAGACACCCAACTCTTTCCATATACATTTTGTAATGAGTAATGTAGATGCCAGTACGTTATATTTGTGGAAAATTCACCAAGTTTATAATCAATATTACTGGAGTTCTATCCCAACACCAAACCGTTATTTTCAACACTTTGACACGTGTTTATATTATGATCACTTCGTGACTGAAACACGTGTCGAGGTGTTAAAAATTATCGGTTTGGTGTTGAGATAGATCTGCAGTAACATTCATTACTACACCAAAGGTTCCAAACAGTGCATCACAAGTTTATAATTGTTAAAGAAACACATTCCATTCTGTAACCTAACCCAGTCGAAGCTAAAATAATTCAATGTTTAGACAATGATCAATAGATTTGCAATACATGCTATTTTATTCAAGTTCTGCACATCTTGCGCCATCTATGGGATTGACAGACTGAGTCCACAAATATAAAAGAATAATGAGGCTCCTTAAGGAGGTCCGTTGCAAAGCCAAGTTTTGACATTTACCGCATAGCTCTCTTTCATTGCAAGGAAACCAGTTGAAATCAGATCCCCGAAAACAAAGTATTTGTGATTCAACACCAGGTGCTACGCTCGACCAATAAAGCATTGATGAACTCAACGGACCTTAAAAAAACAAGCCTGCCATTCTAAGTGATTTCTTTATATAAGTAATTCTGATTATTCAAAGAAGCTGGTAGATGCGTACTAGCGAACAGAACTATATAATGCTGTCGATTTAAAAGTTCAAACATCACAACCTTGATGAAACTTGGTTTTTCAAAAATCACCTTAACTTTGTAGAGCCTCCAGAAATGATTCTTCTATCAATTCCATACACGACATATTTGTACGGAAAGATGTCACCACCTCTACTTTATCACAATTATAAATAACAAAAAAATAATACAACTGAATAACATTTTTATTCTTGGAACAAAGTTCAGAAATAAAATTCCTTCATTTTGCATAAAAAAATGTTTGTGTCTAATTATTGACTAACTATAACAATTTGATCTCTTACAGCTAGTATATAATACATCTTTACAATCTTCTTAATATTCTGTTGTATTTTCAATACTGCCAGCATAGTTCCTAGCCCTAGTCCACTATATCACTATTGGCATAGATTTAAGGAAAAATGTTTTTTCATTTACCTACAATTCTTCTATACTATCAGTGATCTTTCTATCTTCATCTAAGTTTTGAAGAATTTGTAAGTGCTTAGTGAACATATCTGTAGCAGACTTTTCAGCTTTACAAAATTTTATGTACTCCTCACAAAAACTATTTCGAATTTTCTCTAGATCACTTTTCGATTTCTCAATGTTGTTCATGTAAGATGAAATACTCTTGATACTTTTTTGATATTTAGCTTCTAATTCTTCTTTAAATTGCTTCACCTGCAATAAGAGTTCCTCTATATTCTTGAGGAAGACCATCTTACAACTTTCATATTCAACTTGTCTTTTTGAAAGCAAATACTCAGTTTCTTTTAAAAGTTTGTCTTTCTGAAATTTGGACTGACTAACAGTTGTTAATTTTGTGTCATGAAGTTTTTCGGTATTTACTTCCAAGTCGTTCAATAGTTCTTCATTGGTAATAAAATTTTTCACAACCTCAACATTGAATTCAGACACGTCTGGTAATCTTTTGATGCACGCTTGATAATGTTCCAATATGCTGTTTTCATGTAATAAGATGTCAGCCATATTCACATCATCATTACTAAGAGATTTGATTTCATTCTCAAGGTTGTCTAACATTTGTAAAAGTGTCTTGTGTTCACTTTCGGTGATGGTTTGTTCAATAAATTTTTTTTCTTGCAATTCCAATCTTTCAAAATCATATTCCTCCTTTTGCAGCTCCCTCTTCATCATCTCAATTTGCTTTCTCTTATCATCATTACTTTTATCTTTTTTGGCTTTGAGCTCCATATACTCTTCTTGCAAACTTGTAACGCATTTCAGATCATCATTTAGTTTATTGACACTCTCAAGCAACTCTGCTTTTTTTGTTGCTGCTTCATTAATATTACTCATCAGATTTTGATGGTCTTCTTCCATCCTGTCGCTGTCTCCTTTCTTTTTGCAAATATCTGTTCCTAGCCTTTCGGTATCTTCTAAAATTTGTTCTACGAAGGAGAGGAAGTGTATACAAATTTTGAAAAGGTTTTTAGTTCTTACAACTGTTGGTTCATAAATGTCTCCATGCAAAAATTTCATGCCAGCTTTCTCAAAAAGTGTTGACATTTGTGACATTTTTTGGAACAAGCGTTCTTCTGGGTCCCCTGATTCAGAATCTGTATCGAGCAAGTTTAGAGATGTACCAGCAATGAATGTAGCTCTCTCATGAAATTCCGAAATGAACTTGGAATAGAATCTGAATACTATTTCCGGGGTGGGACGAAGAATATCTTCTTTGGATATTTGGAATTGGGGAAAACCTCTCATGTGGGATAAAATATATTCAGCATCATCTGTATTCATTTTTCTGTAATGAAACATAGAAAATTGATATATGGATACGAGTTAATACATTGAACATACTTCAATTAACAAATACCAAAAATGTTCGCTAGTACTCAGGAAACAAAAAAGGCTTTAATAGTTACAGAACTCAGTTGATACATTCGAAATTACAGAAAACCTGCTATTTATTAATTAAATACTTACAATTCTAATTGAAAATAATTATACCGAAAATAACTGACAAAATTTCAAATATGAAATAAAAATTGACAGAAGTCCGAAACATTGCAATTACAACACAGAACCACAGAATATCGGTTCCGATATTCTCTGACAGAACCTCAACTATTTACTATTCTGTGATCAAGCTCTAGAGGCATACAAAAACCATCTAGAGACAGCAGTTTCAACAGATGTGCGAAACATTTCAATACTCTTTCACTCTCAATTCAGTTCTCTTGAAAAAACATTATTGCTGACTCTGAATATCTTGGCAATAATGGACCTAGTTTATTGGCTTCCAAAATTATTGAACACGAAGTATGAAGTAAGGCAATAAAGTAGGTTTTTATGTACTGAGTGATTCAATGTTGGTAACTCATATGACTGGATATAAAAATGAAATATTCCAATTTGACACAATTCTATCATGTGAAATACAATTTTTCTACTAGCTTGTGTACATCACTCATCGCCGAGAGGGCGCTACCAATTTTTTTTTTCAAATAGAAAAGGGAGTCTTGTGATTTGTGATAGGTATTTCAATTCTCTATCCATTTTTTTATGTTTGAGAATCAATTCAGCCGTTCTTGAGTAATTAGCAGTTTTATATTAGTTTTGAGGGTTTACAAACGATAACTATCTAAACTCACTTCAGTTCATTCCAGTAAGTGTTCAAATTGGTTACCATTCATTTCCTGACATAATGAAGTTTGTTAACAAACTCATTATGGAACGTTTCTATGGTTATTTCGTTAGGAGCACCTCTTACTATGACCATGAGCTCTGGAGTAGACTGCGATTGTGTAACGTATTATAAGCTTTAAATTTCATCAATCCTCATAGAAATGGTTTCATATCAGGTTATGCAAGTAAGCCACTTTCAAATCAGCTCGTCGTAATAAAGAGGTACATCATTGGGAAAGACAGTTTTTGGCTTTCTACTACTCCATCTGATACAAAAAAATGGATGAGAGAATCTTCCTAAGAAAGGAAAATAAGTAACGTTATACATGGATGTGTAGATCATGCAAAGAAGTAACTTTCAGACACAAACTGAAAGAAAGTCCTCCTGAAACAGCTACTTTCATATAAACATTGAATTA
>WOGO01003321.1:0-14498 GCA_015342085.1 Leptinotarsa defecta | reverse complement strand
ATATAATAAAGGGAATAAATTAATGAAACACTAGTGAAACAATATTCGCCTAATTCCGAATGTTAAAATTTTTTTAGACTTAAAATGAAATCCATACATCTATCTTTATATGTATGTATGTCTTTATTGAAAATCTACCAAAATATGCCTAACCTATATAAATGTTAATGAAACCGAATAATGACAGAAGTAAATGAACATCTGTAACACCCATCAAATATATCAGATATTTAGATGTCCTGATACGCCACTGCCCGTTAGTTTTACGAACCATCAAGTTAATTAAAGAAGATTTATCGTCGTTTGACGTAGGTTCAAAAACAAAAATGCATTTGAAAAATTTCCGGCAGGTGATAAATAATGAGTTAATGAATCGATGCTGATAAGACAATTTTTTTAAAGTTAACTAGTTTAGTGATCCAATAATTTTTCTGAAGAAAGGTTGGTTGGGTAACAGGATAAACTTTTCCTTAAGGAAACAATTGTTTTCTTGCCGAAGTTTTAAATTTAATTGAATTTTTCAATTAAATTTAACAATGAATTTTCATAATCATACCTCCGACAAAAGTTATACGATTATTATCGTTTCAATTCTACAAGAAATGAGTTCTTAATTAAATCACTCACCGAAAAGTAGTTTCTTCGTGTTGATAATATTACTATTTTGAAAACCATTAGACATATTAGATACATATTAAAAAAAACATTGCAACAACCAAACTTCCGAGACAACACCAACACAAACCGACATGATACTAACGAATGGCTTCATCTGTGATTCTGATTAGCTGGTGTCAGTTTTTAATCAATGACAGAAAAAGAAATAATGAAAGAAGGATAAATTATTTAGGTATTTTACTTATCAAATTGAAATATTCAGTATTAAGGCCATCGACATCTCTTCTAGTGTTAACAGTATCGTATTTGAGGATATGTGTCATTATGCTCAGAAGTCTTTTGGATAAATATGGTTGAACATCTAAAATACTTGGATGATCAAAATAAAAAATGTGTCCATATTCTTTTTCATGTTCAACAAAAACTGTAGAGATATTGATAATAAGTTTCTATGAGCTTCATATGTATTCCAAAATTCGTGTTTTAAGATACCGTCCGGTTTGACCAACATATTATTTGTGATAGCTTTCAGAGTTCAATTCGTGCAATACATTGGATTGTATTTCTTGTGATGTTTTTGTTTTTTGTTTCGAGAAGAAATACTGAATTTCCATTTGAAAAGGCCACCATCATTTGTTCGGTACTGAGTAGCATTTTAAGTTTATTAGATAAATTTTCTACAAATTGAATATTGTGATATTTGAGATTCACCCCTGTATCGTGCGAAGAGAAACGTTTTCCTTTAATTACTTGTCAAATGAGAGCTCTAGGAAAATTATTTTTACTAGGTAATTCACAATTTTTGTTATGGAATTCAGAATTGAAAATCGCAATTGCTCTTGATTTTAAGGCGAATACACAGAAAATGAAGAAAGTGTCTCTTATTTTCAGATTACTTAAAGCTCTTTCGGATAGTAGATTATTTAAATCTGTATAATTAAAATAGTTGGTTTGGAAAAATAACTTATATTACAATATATTTTTTGAAGGTTTACAAAAATTTAGCTCTTATGACAAAATGAAAATCATTCACTACTTCTCTCTATAACCAATACATAGAGCATATGCATTGTGAGAGTGAAAGGATATAATTGAAATCAATAAGAATATGGGAATTCAATCCCACCAAGTTGATAAAAAGCCGAAATGAATATAATGTCCGAGCAATACTCCAGATTGTATAACATCCAATGATAATCATCAAGAACGCATTTTCTTCAATTCGTTGTATCATTGAAGTGAGTATAAGTTCTAGTTACCGAATAATAGTTGTTATGTTAGTTTATATATTTTCCATTTAATATCTTTACAGTCAATAATTACGACTAACGACTAGGTATCCAAATTAATGAGGTTGATATGGTAATGCCAAAGAACATTTGAATTTGCTATAGTTCTTGATATCTAACATCAGATGAAGGATTGTCAAATACATCGAATGTATGAACGATACTGAAACAGTGGGTGACTGAAGCTCAGCCTTCAATTTGAAATGAACATTGATTCAGATGAAAATGAATCAAATACTAGTTTTAGATGATAATGAGTCACCTGTATTTTGTCATCGATTCTCAGAAGTACTAGAAATTAGAAACCAGTCGAATAGTATAATTTCTAGATACAGTGGTCAATAATTGAGTAATCTGTAAATAACGGAATAATGAAATTTTTTTGCAGTAGTCTTTGAGAGTAACGGAATGCTTTATCGTGAATGAATTCACAATTGACATTTAGCTGGAGAATTGAAAAGAAGCTACGTATCAAATGTGGAAAAAGCCACTTTTTCCTTGTGATTGTCTTATAGTGAGACCAGGAATTTTTATTAATGAAAATATTTATTATGACTACTGCACTGATAAATATCTGGTCTCATATTTTACATAAATTCACTTCTATGTGGATTTTAAAAGCAAACTGAAACTAATATCGTATTTTTCTTTTCATCACGTGATTATCAGACATGAAATCTCAATTATCTCTTTCGAAAGTGAATGTGGTGACATTCCCCTCAACTATGACGTCTTCTATGGGATCCAAAGAAGACTTGATTCTCGAATACCAAAGATAAACGATGCTTCTCAAGGCGGTCACTTTGCAAATCCAAACTTCGACATAAACCACCGAACGAGATTTGTCCTAAGTGTTTCACTGCAGCTGTCACTGCAGCTTTTACTGCAAGAGAGCTAGATGAATTTGTGATAGAACACAAGACAGCGCTGTATCTCGACCCGTCTAGGTCTCATCAGAGGTGCTAAGCTGAACCAAGCACTTCAAAATTCCACAATAGCTCTATTTTCCGAACTTTGTGCTGAAAAATAAATATGTCCTCTTGTCAAAGTCAAACAAAAACAATGAACTGCGTCACGGTAAACCAGGCTCGCACCGTTTTCGTCTAGTATATTATAACTAGATTCTTCTGCATTCAAATGACCTTGTAGATCGAAAGCCAAATACCCGAATGTAAACAAAACTAAATAGTCGAGGTATGCGGGCTATAACATGGCTACGCACTTCTTGGAATTTTGTTCGACTCACTTCCGAGAATTCCTAGACCTTACCCCCCACAGTGCCTAGTTCGTAAAGATGCGTTACTTGTTTCCTTAAATTTGAATTTATGGTTTTCCTTTATCGGCTATCCTTTGATATTCGTTCAGCTGTGTTCTTTAAAAGGAAGTGCTTCACTGTTCTTGGATATGCACAAAATAATTAGGCACTTGAAAACTTCTCAAGAAGTTACACATAATACTTTTATACTAATAATATTAAAAACACTCATGTTTATAATTAAACTGAAGAAAAAAAAACATATGATTGCCTTTCTGAAATAGATTGATTTTTTGAATAGATATCACTGCATTTTCGACTATTATCATTATACATTTCAATAAATTCTAGAAGCTTCATGTGGAGACAAGTAGAAATAAGTTTTTGGAATTTCCTCTTGTGCCATTTTGGTGGTGTACAGACAATTTTCAAGTCATAACAATGTATATTTTCTTAGTAAACAACTCCCTTTCCATTGATTTAGTTTTCTTGTAATGAAAATCATCATCAAAGTCACTAGAATGGCGATTCCCTAGTATCTGATGTGAGCTATGAGGTTGCATTTATCGCTAGAAACTTCTGCGAGTATAATTTGCATGCAGCTCTGAGAAATTTTTCAATGACAAAAAACAAGTACTCCAGGAAAATCCTTATGGCGCTCTAAAAGCGGTGCCTGTGCGAAAGTATTTATTTACATTCGATTTGAATCGCTGGAGATTAAATCCATTTGGAAAAACGATTTTAGGAAGTTTATTCCACTAGAGCGCAGTTCTCCAAATGAAAGAGTTCTCAAACAGTGTACTGGTATACTGAGTTGAACCTCAAAACGATGAGCAGGCACAGTCCGTCGCGTACTTCTGATATGCACCGCTCTTGGTGGAATCAAATATGCCAAGTAACTTGAACACCTCCCGTGAAAGTATCAATAAAAGAGAGACAACTCTGCAACCTTTCTTCGATGTTCCAGTCTATCAAGGTTACAAGTGATATTCGCGTCTCCAATCAGGTGGATGGCCTTTTCTGGATGGAATCTAGCAGCTTCAGGGTATGCTTAGGGGCGGAGCTCCATATATGAGAATAATACTTCCAAGAAGGTGTGATTACTTTCACTTCAATTCGAAATTACTTCTAGATCCTCATTAAGATATGCAACCTCTTGTTGCCGGTGAAGATGTGAATCCGTAGCCGACATCCTGGTATCCAAATGGAATGAGGAGAAAAGTGTCATCAGCAAAGCAATATATCGAAGTTTGGTCAGCAAACCTTCATGCCACACACGGTCAAAGGCCTTTGAAATATCCAAGTTCCTCAATTGCGTTATTCCAAATATAGCTGACATTCGATAGAAGGTCGCTTGTTTATCTTTGTTTCCAAAAGCCAATTGATGATCGCTCAAGATGTTGAAGCCTTTCAAATATTAGGGATATGGTGATTTACGGCTTTCTCCATGATTGTTGGTATCACTGATAGTAAAGCGACTGGTCTATAGTTATTTGGAAGATTTTTCTTGCCACTTTTGGAAATAGGTTGAACGCGAGCAATCTTCCAACAAGAAGAAAAAACTCCTTTCTTGTAATACAGGTTGAAAAGTCTACAAAATACTGGTACGAGTTCATTTGCGCACTTTTTAAGTACGGTGACGGGCACTTCATCAGGATCAGACGCTTTGTTGTTATTGAGCTGTTTCGAAATTCCTCTGACTAGTTGTTGAAAAGTAGTTTCCGGAATTGTGTTTCCTAGCGTGGGAATGTGGGTGGTGCCTTTCCCAGAATATCAACAGTGGAGTGGTACGCAAATTGTTCAGCTTATAACTTTCCTTTTTATGGCTGTTGTTGCAATTGAATTATTTGCTTATATTAGTAGTGAAATTGTGAATTTTGTGAAGTTTTGATCAACACCTTCAGCTACCGATCAGAAGGATATAGACCCGTTGGGATTGGCAAGCAAGTTTATCCATAATACTCTAATTGTGAAGTTCTTTGCTTTCGTTCATCCTAAGGTCGCAGCTGTTACGAACTTTAACAAACCTAGTTCGGTTTTTGGCACTGGAATGCGCTACTGCCGATAGGCGAGATATTTGGAGGCAACAGCTTGCTCGCAATTTTTGTGATCCAAAGTTTGCCGTTAGAAGGTCTTTTCATTGAAAAAGGAATATATATATGCAACTATGGATGATAGAATAACTTCCGGTACTTCAAAATCACAATTTGATGGACCATTAGAACTGAAACAAATATTTAGTCAGGGAAAATTTCAGAAGATCTTCCCACTCAGCAGATTTGTAATGCCAAACTTTGCGCGGCTCAGATTGTTTCCCAACTTTTATCAGTAATTCACTCAACACTGAAATGAGTTTGTGGTCAGAAGATCCCAATGGGGACCTTACGTTGTCATGTACATTTCTGGATTGGCTGCTAGATATAGATCGAGAAGACTAGCATATTCTCCATCACGGTCAGGAATCCTGGTTGGCCCATTTATAATCTGAGTAAGTCCGCAGCTTATTGCAAAAGCCTTAGCTTGGCAAACTTGTTCGTCAATATTATTTAAAAATTTGAGTCATTCGATATTGTGGACATTAAAGTCACCGAATATGGTTATTTCGGCAGTGGAATGATTGATTTACAGAAAGTCAATGGTGTTTGCAAGTGAAAAGAACAGAGCCCTATATTGTGTATTGCTTAGTGGTCGATAAACGCAGCATATGAATTCAGGGATCTTCAATTATTGGGGAGTGTATTTGCTATGATTATTCAAAAGTTTTATTAATTTTTTTATTTGGAAATGTAAAATCTGTAAAAACTTGATAAATTACTTCTTTGGCAATCTAATAGTAATATCGAAAGTTCTATGGAAAATATACCAAAAGAAATACTATTGTACAGTCTGTATCAGGCAAGTATTTTTTGAAGGTATTGGCACATTAATCTTCATACATTTTGTCTGCTAATAATAGGCGAAGTTACGGTTGAAACATTTCATATATTTTTTTTTTGATAATTTATTATTTTAGTATATAGGTGAGTTGAGTTCACCTCATTTTTGAAGAAACATCTTACTTGCAACTGGTGTAGAAATAAGAAATATTATGAGCCAGACAAAATATAAAGGTGATACTAATTTTTAATAAAGACATAAATTATGAATCTAAAGCAAAGATTAATAATAGGTAATTTTTGCCAAGAATAAACAAATTGAAAAGATAGTAAAAAAAATTCAAATCATCTTTTAATATTATGGGTATCATCCACAATAGTATACGTGTGATGACTGAATTATTCCCTTGATGTGAGATTCTTTGAAGGCATTTTTAAAGAAAACTTGAACCTCTACTCCGGCATTAGCCGTGAAAAACGAAAATCCTTGAAGATTCAACGAATAGGTTACGTCTGTCTCACTGATATGAATAAATATATCCATGGAAGGAAGATCAAGATGTTCTCCAGAAAAACAAATTTTCGTTTAGATTCTACGGCACCGATAGAAAACATTAATTCAGATTATTGAGTCTAAAAATTCAACAACAATTTGGCGAGATTTATAATTCCTATAAGCCAATGGATCTAGAAAAAATAACCTTTTCGTAAAATTTCGAATCACTCCAACGTTCCTATCGGAGAAACTTTTCTGAAAGAGATTGTTCAGCAACAGAGACCCTACTATCAGTACGAAATTACCAGGCGAAAACTTTTGCTTTCAGCTGTTTGCTGAATTTCATGCATTAATGCATTAAGTTCTTGGATAGGTGGAATTCGGACCTTTAGCATGAAACGAATTTATTGAATACATTTTTCCCACACTGAAAGTGAGACAGTATTTTTGTTTTGATGATTGTCATTTTAATCGATTATTGCACCAATGGGGTGGTTCGAAGTA
This sequence comes from Leptinotarsa defecta, assembly GCA_015342085.1. Taxonomy (NCBI): domain Eukaryota; kingdom Metazoa; phylum Arthropoda; class Insecta; order Coleoptera; family Chrysomelidae; genus Leptinotarsa; species Leptinotarsa defecta. Next base: position 7,460 of record WOGO01003321.1, on the reverse strand, counting down.
CTGGACATCAAAAAAGCGAACAATTCGCCTGCTAGTGAGTTGACAACTACTAACAGTACAAAAATCTGAAAAAGTGAAGGGTAGAGAACATTCTTTTTGCTTTGAAACATATATTATCAAAAATACTATAGGACAGCGATAAAAAGAAAACTCCGCCATACTAAGGTAGAAGTTTTATGTAGAAGATTAGAGGAGATGATGAGAAAGACTGGATTTATGTTCTTAGAAGTAACTTTACAAAAACAAACCCATCAAAAGCAAAGTGCGGTTAAAAATTTTGAGAAATTGGGTCTGTTATGTAAAAATATACCAACGAAGTTTCCTTCACGTTCATGAACAAAATCTTTTACATAGGTCATCTTTATTAAAAAAAGCTCAGGCGTTTCAGGTACGGTGTTAATTTTCGATCTTAGGCTCAACATACGCGTCTACAAGCCGAGCAACCATTGAATGCGACGTTCTTTCGTTCCTTGGTGGGCTACGTTATGGTTTGACTGATAAAGCCAAACTCTCAATGCTTTTGGAAGCGAATCATGTCATTTCGCAGAGCTCAATATGTACGGTGTTACATATGGATGAATGCTCAAACCAAATATATGAGAAGGTCAAAGGTGTGGAAGGGCAACCGTTTTTAGGTTCTAAGTTGAAATCTAACAATATTACGAGGTATATTGAATTTTTTAAATTCTTATCTCATTTCGGAATTTATTGTTAACTCGGAATTCAGTATTTTATTTTTCGAAATAATTTGAGTCACGTTTAGGCTCTCATAACTATGTTTATATTCCCGAAATATCCCATTTGATGAACACTTATTGTATCGATATTTCTTATTTATCGATACATTTTTTTTATCTTGAGTATGGTTTTCGTAAACGATAGTATTTCTCCGATAGATAACTCCATTTCCTTCAATAAATCAGTAAATATTTATTGAATTTATCTCGTATAGTTTGAAAGTAAACATCCTATGTACGAGTAGTATTCATAATTAATAATTACACAATATTCACATTCACTTTACTCGTAGGTCATCAATGAGATCGTGATTAGGAGATTGTGATTAGTAGTAGTTATATGGCATTACTTTAGTAAACTTACAGATTTAAATTTTAACAAATTGCTTTGTATAGAGTAAGATTTTGAAATTTATTGCTTTCTTTGGGAGATTTTCACATTTTTGGTATAAAGATGGAAAAAAAATCAAAACCTTTCCTTCCTAAAACAACAAATTGCATTATTGAAATAATTTAATGAAACAAACTATTCTCTTGTATGATTGATTTTATGAAGAGTCAGATTCAGGAGAAGAGAAAGGAAGTAGTCTTGGAAACAGTGGTCTAACAAAATGATAATAATAATAATGAATTTCCCAAGAAACAAAATATTGAATTGGAATAGTCAAGAAAAAATGTTCACATTAAGAGCTTTGGAATATAATGACTCGCCGTTTTGAAGAGAATTCATTCGTTGAATGAAAACATCTTGAAACAAGAAATTTTTTGAGTTGCTTTTTGAAAGTCATATCGAAGAAAAATTATTCAATTCATTTGGTGATTTATTGAATGCACGTAAGCCCTTATTTTTAGGAGAGCAGAAATGTAATCTATTTTAACAGATTGGTAAATGAAAGTGATTTTGAGCATTTTGAGTATTTACTTGATGTACATCAGAATTCTTCACAAAACTATCTCTATTCTATATAAAGACACAATTCAGAAATATATAAGGATGGAAGTATTAGGATTTCATATTTGCTGAAAAAACATTTACAACTCTCGGTACCAGGCACTTCCATGATGCACCTGATATTTTTTTGTGCAGTGAAAACTACCTGAGACGTGGCAAACTATATCAATTCATCGCTTCGAGGTCCAAACCAATACACATTCTTACTAAGAACTATTTCATTCAAAGAGGGGCGTTTTCATTCATTGATTTTCTCAAGTCCATTTTTCCAAATGATTATGATTTATACTAATTCAAATCTCACAATAATCGCCATAAGTAGCCATGCAACCGTTTATTTATTTATTTAATACACGAAATTCAAAAAATTCAATAAATAGTATGTGAAGAACCGATAACTAATTATAAATAAAAATAGATTTCACATACTTTTTAAATCTAAGGAAAGGTAACCTCAGTTTTTCCATATCATTCCAATCAGTACTGAAGTATCTGACAATTCTGCACATAGGAGAGTTTTTTCCTGAATTGGTTTTTCTAAATGGGGAGATCATGGTTGCTATGGTAAAATATTTCCATATATGATTGAATACTTGGTGATTTATAAAATTGTACCTATATGAACAGATTCACTTTGATTCGATGTTTTTATGTTCATCTTTACTTGATCGTGGTTTTGTTCGACAAGCACTCTACTTTGTTTAATGTTTTTGTCAAAAGAATAAGGCAGGTATGTTTTCTTTCACTATTTGATGGTTCAATTGATAAATATTTTCCTTGTTGATTGATACGTTTCAGTTGTTGGACAAAAATGAAATAAAAATATTTCCAAAACTGTTATAGACCCAACTTAAGCTTAGAAGAAATGAGATGAAGTAAATAAATCCAGAACTAATAACTAATCAGAAAATACTGAAGTGATAATATAATAGACAGATTTCTGAGGATCCGAAGATTACATCAGGAAACTAATTTCAATTGCTGGAAGATTATGGTCTTTGCATACTTGGACTAGAATAATCCTTATAATATAGTAACTGTGGAAGAAAAAGACCCAGCTTTATCTCCATGTTTGAATGATACATCGGAAGCAGACCACGCAAAAAATGTGAAAAGACTGGAGTCATAGTAACTTTCCGGTTAAAGTTTCCATAAATAAGTTACCCAAATAACTTGTTTTTCTGAAACCTCTGATATGTCGAAAGCGCTTAATCATATTCATGGTGAAAATGAAAAATGATAATTTCTATGTTTTTACCACTTTCATTTGTAACTAAAGTTAATGGAGTTTCATCATATAAGGACATTTTTAAACTTATTCATTAAACAAAAAATGAATGATATTATTACCCTTCAAATAACATCAATGTATGTAATGACATAGATACTTAACTTAATTGAGTACCTGAATTGCATTTACTTGTGACAATGTGGGTACGCTAATTTGAAAACCGGTGAGTAATGTAGATCGATTTGATTCAGCAGATAACACCCGCAATGCTTATGCTTATGAATTTGTAAGGATTCCAAATAGTTTAATTTCCACCGTTGCTTCCATAGTGCAAAATTTCCGTATCGTTTAGATTCGGGAACTTGTGGTTGCATTCCAAGGAATGGTTTGCAAATGTCGAATCATTTCTACCTAGTCTGAGGTATCTTTCATGTTCAGCATACCGTTTTGAGAAATTTCGACCACATTGTCCCACATAAACTCCAGATTTCTCCATCTTGTCCACTTTACCTTTGGCATTGAAAAGAAAATTAAATAACCTGGTATGTGGTATGAATGCCACTTCCACATTGTTTTTTCTGTTATTTTACCAAAATATGTTAGAAATTTTCATTTCTCATTTCTCATGATCCATCCATCAATTTATTCATGTAAAATATTTGTTTGGCTTCAAATCGAAAGGAGGTTGGAGAGGAGGAACCAACTCTTTGTTCGATATGCAATGATTTTGAACTGTAGGAGTAATTAAATAGTGGTAAGCATTAAAAGGAGCTTTTATAAATTGAAAATAAAATAATAAAAAATTAGCTGCGATCCATCATGATATAGAAGTGATTTTCTGAATTGGATACGACATTGTTACAATATGTATCTGTCAAACATTATAAGAGATTTTGTAGAGCAAAGAGTACGAACGAAATTAACTTTAATTACGAAGTTGAGTTCAATAGTCTCAGAAAAAGTGTTTTATTCACCTAAATTTATTATTTTGAAGAATGACTGCGATACTGAAATATGTAAATTTAAAAACCAACCATTTCTTGTGTTTTTCATAACATATGAACTCCAACTTAAATACGTATGGACCAACTTCATAATTTTAACAATTTGATACTGATTTTTTCAACTTTTGAAATGATTTTGATGAAATATTTGTATATTCTTCCTAAGTTGATGATGATCACGTTGAGATATTTTTTTTCATGACGGTAAAATATGGTCTTATGAACTTTTGTATTACCGTTCAGAAACTTCAGTAGACTAACATGTATATCATGAATAGACTGACCCCGTTACTTGATGAAAATTAATAACGCTATTCATGATGACAAACAATTTTCACAAACATTTATATTTCTACACGCGTTTCACTACTGAAGCTACGGTTTCCTCGGTAGAGGAAGCCACGTAATACATAATTATTATCAGGGATAGTAACTTACAAATACAATATCCCATTTTTGTAAATACAGACTCATGGCTGATATGGTGTTAATGTAAGGGGCGAAGAATATTATTTTTATCCGGAGCAACTAAATAGCTAGATCAGACCCTGTGTCATAGTTTTGAGATTAAAAATATTTCTCAATATGCTATATTGACCTTTATATTTCTACAAGTGCTTCAACACCCAATGCACACCTATTGATTATTGTCTGAATTTCATGACAGGCAATAATATGATCTGAAATCTTTGTAGGTAGTAATTTTTTCAATCTTTATTCTAAATTAATAAAAATAATTTAATTTTCGTCCAATGTTTCGAAAATGTCTTAATAGCCCACGCTATTCGTAGAAGACTCATTCGATACCAAATAATCAGGATCTACCCTTGTTACTTTTTCACATGCAACATGATGGTGCCCGTGCCCTAAAATAGTGTGCCCAACTAGCAAGGTCATAGATTATAACAAAACAGCATGGGAAACATCCCATATAGTGAGAAGGGCAGTTTTCGAACAACTTACTCTCGTTGAGGCACTAAACACATTCTCATGTCTCAACTTTGAAAAGGAATCGACTCGTTATCGATGAAAAAGTGAACAACAAAATAATTAACATTTTACATTACCCAGGTGAATATTCATTACCGGTATTTCCGTTTACATGTTACAGTACTATTTAACATATTAACGAGTGCATATTTGAATTACTAATGTATTCAGAAATGGTGCAATTTTCGAAAATTTCAATAGTGTTCTACCCTAAACATTTTATGTAACTATGAGTTTGATCGAAAGTTTATGTGGTAGCAATTATTCACATATTCATGACATTGATGTTAAAGAAAATAATAAAAAAGTTCTCAACCCTTCCTTACATAATTCAATCTCTGGGATGATTGCCTCAGAGCTCGATATTAAATTCGTTAATTTTCCTCATTTATGTAAATGACCTATCAACCACTTTTCAGGACTGTAAGTAGGCACTCCAGGCTGCCGGTACAACTTTAATCCGTTCACGTTTATGTGACCAAGATTTCTGACGTAGTGGGGTTTTAGTGTTCGAGAATATGGGTAAACTCACTCCATCATAGATTTCAATAATCAGAATGGTCTAGGCAGCGTCTTTGCAGATAAACTTCATATTACCCTTTGACGTCTTTATTTTAAAGTGTATCACTAACGAAACCTTCGAGATACCGAGTGCCCTCTTATTGTAGAAACGACGTGACGATTAACCCAAAACAGAGGAAAAATAGCTCTGCATGGTTAAATAAAATATATTGTCATGTATAGTTTACTTACATATGCTATTATATGAAAAGATTGCGTTATTAAGGTGGACATTTCGCACTTTGAATTTCAATATCGATCAATCAACTGGAATCTGATATTATAGCTGTCGTCTGTAAGTAAGATTCCATAGCTGCATATTCCGGCTTGGATAGCTACAAGTTACTTGAAAGAATCAGCAGAGAGTTGTCTGGCTGATGGGTGCAGTTGATACTCTGCAGCCACGAGAGGGTGTCTTCCTCAAATTCATCACAAGAGACCCACTTTCCAAACCACACACTAGGGCGAAGAAAATGTACCGTGTGTTAATTATTTTTTAAAAGGAAATGTCATCGTCCCACTCTTAGCAGCAGACCTGGAAGATCAATCACCAAATAAAATAATCATCTTTGTTAAGATGTACTAGTGTTTGGAACCTTTGGTGTAGTAATGTACATTACTGGAGTTTTATTTCTACACCAAACCGTTATTTTTAACACTTCGACACATGTTTCAATCACCAAGTAATCATCTTCAAGAGGAAGATTAAAGGAAGTTTATTAGTTTCAACTTTCTCCAGTAGCCACATTGATGGTCCGGTTAGTGTGTATGATAGTTTTTTCATTTATATTACAATCAAATCGTTTTTCAAATGTTTCAATGAGAATGGATAAATAGTAAGAATATATGCTGACTGAAAAGCAAACGAACACGATAACATTGCAATTTTCTCAACTTCGATTTCTGTTAGCAGGCTTTCAAAATATTGTGCAGTTGGTTTATATTAATGGAAGGTGTATCAGTATCAAAGTTTAGTCATTGTTGAACAAGTCGTTTTTGTGGAAGGAATCAAAGTTCTTATCGATCTTTCAACCACAACGGAAAAATTCTGAAAAAAATTTGCAATGGAGTACTTTATACAGGCGTAGAAAGGGCTTGTGAACTATTGAGTTCATTTCGCGAATTGGATGCATAAATTGTGGAAGTTGAAAATTCTCCAACAAGGTTAATGGATGATTTTTCAATTTCATTTTGATGAAATGAGTTAATTTTAAATTGACATTTTCTAATTCTCGGTTCGAGAAAAATTGAAAACACAAATTTTTTATTCAAAGAAAATTATTCTAATTACATTTTCTCGCCATATTTCAGTTTTTTCAGAAGATCGAATAGAATACAAGCAGTTAAATAGTTTTGTTTGAAGCACAGTAAGTATAAACAAAAAAAAATAAGAGAATAGCTCAATAGACGTTATACTTTCCCGCGCTTACAATGGCCCGTTTGAGGATGCAACCGTGCCTAGAATAAGGGTTGTTTGACAGGGGTAGTTTTTCAACGATACCTGCACTATGTTCTATCTACCTAGGACAGTGGCGTAACTATAATGTTGGAGATTTTCTGAAGTGCGAACACTTCTATCGTACTATAAGATGGTGAAATTTCATCAGAAGACTTTGTAAACAGTCTTTATTAGAATATACTAAATATATTTTCTGTGCTATAGTCAAAAGAGATTATGAACAAATGGTCTTAAAAACTTCACGAAAATCTATCTATCTATCTAAGTTGCCTCCATGTACATTATACGATTTTTTTTAGATCTCAAGTTATTCATTTTTCAATGTTTCTATCTTTCTAACCCGAACCGGGTTGAATAAATTTTTTTTTTTCGGGAGGAGCTGTATCTCCTATAGTTCAAACCTTATGTCGGTTCATTTCCTAACACTATCGTGTAATACTGTAATCGTGTAATAGTAGATGGGTAGTCTTTGCTGACTAGTTAGAAACAGAATTACTAAAATATTGGGGTGCGCAGCATGCACAAT
>WOGO01003320.1:0-14498 GCA_015342085.1 Leptinotarsa defecta | reverse complement strand
TAGTCCTTAGCTCGCACAAGTTTCTCAACTTCTGAGAGTTGTCGTTCGTATGGGGGCGACAGCTGATTAACGGAAAAACAGATTTCAAACAGATTTTATTTCATTCCAATTTCAGTTTTTGTTTTGCTTAATATAATTGTTTTTTTTCCAGCTAATCTTTTTACTTTCAATTTTTTACAGATTTTTTCAGGGATTTCAAATCAATTTATGTCACACTAAACAATGGAAGTCCAAACCAATGAAATGCACAAATATGCATTTTTATCAAAATTTTTTTTGTAAGGAATGTGAATTATCTTAAAACATTTTTTTAGGATTTGATAACAAAGTCAACGAAGCCGGCGTGACCCACTATAAAAACGTTATCAAAGAACTGCTAAAAAATAATATAAAACCACTAGTGACGTTGTATCACTGGGACCTTCCACAGGTTCTCCAAAACGCAGGCGGTTGGGAAAACGATTTCATAATCGACGCATATTTAGATTTCGCTCGAATATGCTTCAAAGAATTTGGCAACGACGTCAAGTATTGGATAACATTCAACGAACCTAGGGTAATCTGTCAGTATGGTTACGGGGAAGGATTATTTGCACCGCTGATCTACTCGCCCGGTGTTGGAGAATATTTCTGTGCTCGCAATTTGTTACGAGCCCATTCAAAGGCGTGGCACTTATATAATGACGAATTTCGGAAGGAACAAGGCGGTAAGTCGATAATATTCCAGGTAGAGATCAGATTTATTATGGCATTCATAAAAATGATAAATATTGATTTTATATACCTTATACTTCGTGAAAATTGATTGACTGATAGTAATCGTGTCAGCTCTTGCGCTTGATGAAGAAATTGCACTTCCTAGCAGGAAAACGATCTATTCAGTTTCGAAATATGTGGAAGGGTAGGTTGCAATATTCCCGCCCAGTTTAAATGATTGTTATTTTTGTAATGATAATAGTCCGATGTGAACTACATATGTCTTTGCTTTAACAACCTTCCAACAAATACAACAGTCTCAGATCGGCCAAAGACAGGAGAAGAGTCCCACTGTCAACAGCAGGGGTATATCGCATAGCGTGCACTTGTGGGGAACCACTGAGAGATCCATGGAAACAAGGCTGAAGGAGCATGAAATAAACTGCAGAACAGGCCAAACGGAAAAGTCGACGTGACGGAACAAGCACTCAGTGAAAGAAACCACAGGATTCCGTTCGAAACTCATAACCCCCAACAAGGGATACCATAGCTGACTGGTACAGAAGGCCATAGAGATCCACAACAAACATTAACATGCTTTACTCAATTTACCTAATCCAGGTACAGGTAGTGTCAATCCAGATTACCTGAGTCAACATTAACATGCCTAACTCAATCTACCTCATTCAGGTACAGGTAGGCGCTGTGGGCCACGGGTGAGTCTCAAGGTACAACGTTTTACAACATAGATAACTGTAAAGGTAATACGTCAGTACCTATTAATAAAAATCCTCTGATAATATGATAATATCGGTAATTGCAAAATGCAATCCCTTCAGACAGCCACCTACCTACTTTTATCAATTAAATATCTAGTGTAGTCTTTACGTTCGGGACGCCGCGATAACCTTCAAAAAACATAAGGGAGCCGTGAATTGGAAAAGTTTGAGAAACACTGACGTAGTGTGACACCAGACTACTTGAGTCAAAATTAATATGCTTAACTCAATTTACGGTATTCAGACACAGGTAGTATCACACCAGGTAGTGTCGCATTAACATGTTTTACACAATTTACCTAATCCAGGTACAGGTAGTGTCACTCCAGATCACCTGAGTTAACATTAACATGCTTAACTCAATCTGCCTCATTCAGGTACAGGTAGTATGACGCCAGACTACTTGAGTCAACAATAACATGCTTAGCTCAATTTACCGTATTTAGGTACAGGTAGTATCACACCAAACTACCTGAGTCAACATTAACGTGTGTTCGATAAGAACTGTAGTTACCATGTGAGTAATGTGGTTAATGGAGCCCTGTGGGGCTCATAAGCATACTTCATTTTTAATATCGAGTGTTATATTTCATAACACGAATATAAAATAACAGCAATACATTTCACATCTGTTTTCCTGAATGTATTTTTGTATCTTGCGAATTTAGACACGTTCAAGAAATTGCAATATATTTCACATCTGGTTTTCTAAAAGAAAATCATCTATCTTGCGATTTTTATACACATTCGAAAAATTATATTTCAGTTTGTCCAACATATTCCATTTTATAAGGTCGAGTGTTATATTTAATAACAAATATAAAATAACAGGAATACAACACTTCACATATGTTTTTCTGAAATATAGTCATGTATCTTGTGATATTTAGAAGAAATTTTATTTCAGTATGACCAACATATTCCATTTTATGAGATCGAGTCTTATATTTCATAACAAATATAAAATAGCACCAAAACATTTCACATCTGTGTTTCTAAAATGAAATCATGTATCTTGCGATTTTTAGACACATGCAAGAAATTGTAATTCAGTATGACCAGTGTGACTTTCCGTGGAAAATTTTTATCACACTTTTTACATTTTGCAGAATCTACATTACCTTAATTGAAAAAATGTCCAAATTGATTTCGAATTTGGACACATTTTGTCCATATAAATCAATTCAGTACGTAACAGAATACTTTTCCTTCAATAAATTGATTGACGTAGCCGTTACTAAGTAGCAGGTGATCATCACATGTAAAATGAAACTTTCTATTTTTCTTACCACTTTCATTTGTAACATCGTTACTACAGTTTCGTCCTATATAGACATTTTCAAACTAATACAGAAAGTATTATAGCATTAGTTTGAAAATGTCCATATAGGACGAAACTAGAGTAACGATAGTTACAAATGAAAGTGACTTTTCCTTCACTGTATTTACCAAAGTTGAAATAAACTTGAGAAATACAAATTGACACGTGACAGTCAAACTGTTGCAATTCAGTTCATATTCCAACAGTTATGGATGAGGTTATGTTATGACCAGAAATAACAAACTATGCAAGATTCAAGTGGCGCGCGAGCGGTGAATCGAAACAAGTTTTATTTAAACTTCGCCCTCATCCAAAACGTTTCTACCAGATACGGTTACGGATATCCGATAGTTTCGGTAACGGTTACGGCGCTCGATAACATACCTGTTTTTTAACTATTATTATTACAACACTTTTGAAAATCACCAAATGTGCGATCATTGAACATAAACTTCTATCTCAGGTCAAGTTGGAATAACAATAGACTCCTATTGGTACGAGCCTGCCACAGACAGTCCAGAAGATAAGGAAGCTTCAGAAATGAAACTTCAATTCAGCGTAAGTATTTGAACATAATATTTAATCACCACTTCATAAAATTTTCATAAAAGCCCAAAATTTGTTTCCCTATACAATAGTTTACTTACACAGTTATATTATGTGATCTGAGTATTAAAAAAGGTTAACATTTTTCTACAATCTTCAAAAACACTGTGTGATTGAAATATATGATAGACAAAGATGACATTCGTAGCGTAATTGCAATGTAGCTTAACATGAGTTAAGCTACATTGCTATTATTATCAAGTGTTACTTTTTGATATTATATATTGTGATTCTCAGTTTAGTGAAAAGTCAAAAGCGTGTTTTGTCACTCACTTCACAATTGAAAAAATTAATATTCAGTCAGCAACGGCAGCTAGTTAGGTTGACGTTAACGACTTGCTCCACTCACTCACTGTGTGAACCGGTGGTTCGAACCGCAAGGCCGGACGATCGATATTCACTTCCTATCGTCCAATCCGTGTTAGGAATCACACGTTAAAAGGTAAGACCTCGTTAGTCCTTAGCTCGCACAGTTTTTCATTTCAATTGATCATTTTAGAGATTGTAGACGTGGTACCTTTCTATTAGTGAAACCGAAAACTAAATGAGAATATTCTAACTGAACAATGTTGTTCACTGTCGTACTGACATTTTTGTCGTTTTTATAAACAAAAAATAACGTAACAAAACTCATCGGGTTGTTGAAATTGCTATATGGCAGATAAAAAGGAATATTTCTAGAAATATCGATATTGATGTGTTTGTCTTCAGGAAATTATTAAATGTTCCGCCATTTTGTAGAAACTGAAGATATTGACTTTATATTTTAGGGTGGTGAAGTATTCGTCAGTAGCTTCAAAATGATGCGTCACAATACCCCCTTTTCCATTTAATTTTCATCTAACACATAACGATATTTTTTAGTTTGGATGGTTTGCTAATCCAATAATCAATGGCGATTGGCCAAGAAAAATGGAAGAAAAAATTGATGAGCGCAGCAAAAAACAAGGGTTTCACAAGTCGCGTCTTCCGCCTTTCACAGAGCAAGATATAGAGTATATGAAAGGCAGTACGGATTTTCTTGGACTCAATACGTACACATCATATATGGTGAAACCGATGGTTAATCCAGATAAGGATGGCATGGGACCGAAATATGACAGCGAAGCTGAAGAATGGCAACCGGATGAATGGGAAGGTTCCGCCTCACCCTGGTTGAAGGTAATTGCTTGAAAAATCTTTTGTCTACTCCCACTTCATTGAACAATATGAATAAATTGATGGATGTATCCGGATGGATGGTGTTTAATGTATGAGTTTGAAAATGTTCTTATAGGACGAAACTGCAGTAACGTTAGTTACAAATAAAAGTGGTAAAAAACATAGAAAATTTCAATTCTCTTTTCTTCAGAACAATATGACCTAATCATAGTTATTCCAAAAGAATATAACAAAGACATTCCCGCATTACTGTTTTGATATGTGTATTGATATAAAAATTGAAGTTTGCGTGCCTTTATTTCACTCTCTAGTCAAAATTACGCATACAAATAATCTTGTTATGGGGTTATACGTATAAAACTCCCATCATGTACTAAGCTGGATGTGATATTGGTCCAGTTATCTTAGTCAAAACTAGGTAAGCATCTCGGAATTTGAGATACGCAGCTATGAACTCGTATGAACTCGTATTTTGACATCAAAACGTTTTCTCAAAACCTACATACGGTGGGTGTACGCGACTATTGAAAAATAAGGTCAGAGGTCCCAAAAATATAAATCGGTGCTTCGAACCGCAAGACCGGACAATCGATTTTCACTTTCTATCATTCAACCCCTGCTAGGAATCACACGTTAAGGAGTGAGACCTCGTAACTCCTTAGTTCGAACAAGTTTCGACTTTTGAAAGTTGTCGTTCGTAGAGGAGCGACAGCTTTATAACGGAAAACAGATTTTAAACAGACAGATTTGAATCACCGAAATAAAAAGGGATGTATTTTATGCAACAATAGTATACTGTACAACAAGTGAGAAAAAAGAGATATTTCTCACGAGCGCAGAAGTTTGTTGGCATGAGGCGAAGGCGAGTGCCGCAAATCAAGCGAGTGAGAAATATGTCATTTTTTCACAGTATACTGTACTTTTTATACGGTTACGTTGTTTTCAAGTATTGAAAATCAAAATACATATATAATAACACTTGTCATTAACTCATTTTTATATTTTATTCAAAATAGTAATTAACAGTTATATTTGAACAATTTTGTAAAGTAATTTCTGGTAGGTCGTTTTGTTTCAACATGTTTTCGGTAACTGAAATATTAGCTGCGGTCGAAGTTAAAGTTGATGGGGAAACGTACTGAGCTTCCACAGCATTGTTGTGTTCAGGTTCTAATGACGCTGGAGGCTGAATGGATTCTATTATATTTTTATAAATTTCCATTTTGTTAGCTATGGAGTTGTCGATATAAGATTCAGTAACACTGCTGGATTTCCAACCCCCATGGCGTTTTAAAGTTAAGAGATCTGTCCCTGCATTAACTAAAATAGTCGCAGATGACCTTCGGAAACAATGACCAGTATATAATTCGCTATTTATTTCGCCATATTGCCAAATTTATCTATCCCCTGAGGTTGTTTCGTACATTTGCTATTTTTGTAATTAAAAAAAAGTGTTTCATTTGTGCATAGTCAAAGCTTCACATATTTTTTGTAAATTTGGTAAAATTCTATTGTAACTGTGAAATTTCTAGGAACCTTGGTTTTAGTATCGGGTAATTTTATTAAAAAGGCCGAATTAAGATCTTCCGTGTCATTGATTTTTAATTTTGCAAGTTCATCACAACGGCCCTGTAAAGCCAATAGCTGAAGCAGCCTGAAATCAAAACCAAACATTCATTTTTCGTTAACAATATAGAAATTTTCAATTCATACCTTTATCAGCAAATACTTATCATCACGTGCATCTTGATGTGCTTGGTAGCAAATTATTGCAAACATCTATTGCCTTCTGAACAATTTATGGAGGTGTATTTTCCAACTCTAAATCTTCGTATTCCATTATATTCAATATTTAATAAATCTGAACTGTTCATACTATAACAATCAACAATAAAACTGCTTTCGTTGGGTAAGTTGACAGCAATAATTATGCAGTACTTCGATTTTGTTGTTACGGAAACGCCGACAATGGGATACTATTCAGGAGCATTTCTACACTTATTTTAGGTATTCTCATATGCAAATATTTCTTGTCTTTCTATAGTAAAACTTTGAATGAAATTATATGTAAACGTTTCTTGACGGTGAACTTAAAAGTGGTAATCACGCTATTTCTGATATGCTTAGCCTGCATGCTAAGAACTCGATACAAAAGTCAAAAAAATTGATTTGATTTTTTCAATTATAGGTGACCCCATGGGGAACACGAAAGTTACTAAAATGGATAAAAGATGCCTACAATAATACTCCAATCATGATTACAGAAAATGGATATTCTGACAATGGAACTTTAGAAGACGACAGGAGAATAAATTATTTCCAGGTACCATCCTTATCACTTAATTTTTTCATTTTATATATAATGCAGGTATGACCATATTTTCTTTTATTCATTTAGTGGCGACAATTGATTTTTTGTAGTACTTCATCAAGGTGGATAGTAGAGTTATCCTGCTGTCGTTGCTCTAGCAGTCGTTTTTTGCCTCAAAATAGGTACATCAAACAGTGGTTTTTCGAAATTATTCTGAAATATCGACAAAGCAACTACATAATCCAAAGCAAGTACTAATACAAACACCAGAACTTTGACACTCATTTCGACGCGCATTTCACCAACCAAGTTGGCGACCTCAGGAGATTATGTTTACTTCATCTCTTGAAGGGAAAATTTCTGGTATTTGGATTCATCTGACACCAAACCTTTGTTCTTTTTACTTAATTGCACTTTCATTCTTGCTCTTTGGTGTTTATTAAAACTTCAATTTGAAAATTAATATGGGTGATTTGCACCCTCCTGCGGAAGAACAAGATGAATGACAGGTGAAAGTAACTATCACTAAATCAGCACTCGTCTTTGCAAATATCGTAGCAAAGACGACGAGAACTTGAAAATTCAGGCAGAACACTTATGTTCATGTACTGTAAATTTAAAAAAATACTTTTATGAACACACAACTCCTCATTTGCAACTCCTTTTATCTATCAACCTCTTCGTGCTCAAGAACTTTCAACTTGGGTTTGTAGCCGCCATTTCAATTTCGTATATTAGAACAAAGAATTTCACGACCAAAATCACGATTAGAGAGAATTTGATCTGGACTGATAGACCGTGGTTGAATGGAACTCATACTGTTAAACGTGTCGTATGCTATTGTGGCAGTCACCTTCAATGTTTTCACGGCCAAAATCACGATTCAACCATGGTTGAATGGAACTTATACTGACAAATGTTTCAGCTGCTATTGTGGCAGTCACTTCCAGTGTTTTCACAGCCAGAATCACGATTACAGAGAATTCAATCAAGACTGAAAGACCGTGGCTAAATGAAACTTATACTGCCAAACGTTTCGTATGCTATTGTTGGTGACACCTTCAGAGTTTTCACGGCCAGAATCACGATTAGAAAGAATTTAATCTGGACTAAAAGACCGTAGTTGAATGGAAGTTATACTGCCAAACGTTTCGGCTGCTATTGTGGCAGCCACCTTCAGTGTTTTCACGGCCAGAATCACGATTAGAGAGAATTTAATCTGGCCTGATATAGCATGGTTGAATGGAACTTATACTGCCAGACGTTTCGTCTGCTATTGTTGCTGTCAACTTCAGTATTTTCACGGCCAGAATAACGATTAGAAAGAATTTAATCTGGACTGATAAACCGTGGTCGAATTGAACTTATATTGCAAAACGTTTCGTCCGCTATTTTAGCAGTCAACTTCAGTATAACATGCGTTGATTTCCGAAATACTACCTTCATCTTCGCAGTCAACGTACAGTTTCCGACCTAACAAAAATACATGACATTTTTCCAGATCTTTTTTTCATTTTTCAACATAGTCTCCCTTCAACTCTACACACTTTTCTCAGCGATGCTCTAACCCGTCCAAATTTAACTCGGCGTTTTTCTCTGCAAAATAATTGTTCACGAAGATGATCATTTGAAGAAAATATCTCTCCTCCGAGCGCAATTTTTATATGAGGAAACAAAAAAAGTCGCTTGGGGTTATATCTGGTGAGTAAGGCGGATGGTCAAGCAGATGTAACCGTGATCCGTTGATTTTAGCAATGGCTGTTGATCTGAATTGATATCCCGTTAGAATATGTTGTTAATGACCTTCGCGGCAACCCAACTTTTCTTTTTTGCTCGAATAGAAAAATTATTTTGAAGTATACCGAGACATATAACTATTTCGGAAAATTATTTTGTCGTCAGTTTCGAAAGAAATCAATTTTGTGCAACGTCAAAAAATTTTAAGGACTTCATTTTGAACTATTTTGAAAATGATAAGTAATTCTTATCACTGAATAATAATTATAATATTGATAGAAATAGTAAAGTGAAATATTTTCGAAATGTAGATTTCAATGCCATTATTATTAAACTTCAAGTCGAATGCTTATGAAAACTAATGAGGTAATTAATATGTACTTCAGGTGTATTTTTCATAAACATTATATACTTATAACTAAACGGGACAACTAGATCACAGAATTGAATGATTGCCCTTTCTGAGAGAATATAAAATATGATTTTTGAGTACGAACAGTATAAAATAAAAGCTACCATATGAAAAATATAGTTACAACATTTTTCTTTCGCCTGCATCCTACTATATGAGTGTAAAAAAATTATGACAAGAATTAATGCTTTCCAACAGGGCTATTTGAGTAATATACGCGATGCAATGGAAAAAGATGGTGTTAATGTATTTGGCTATACGACATGGAGCTTTATGGATAATTTTGAATGGATGGTAGGATATTCGTAAGTATTTCAGTATTGATGTAGTAATATACAGGCTCTTTCAGCTGTTTTATCTCGGAAACTGTAAGACCTACAATGTTGTTTAAATTGGATAAAAGGTTCCTATTAACTCTTCGGATCAAGAATGTCGATGATTACACTGTACAACAAAATCGTACTTTTTTTTTATTGCACTTGTTTACTAATTTGGGCTCGCTTATTTTGAATCTACTCTCAGAATTTTTTCTAGCAGCTCTAGTTCAGGAGATACAGGAACCCTCTTAAAATGTACTCTCTATTTGACTTGTTGATATCTCTATCGTCAACGTCTTACTAGTTTCTGTTTCTTTTTTTTGCATGGCTTCGTCTAGGAAAACCTGTGTAACAATCCAAATAGATTATGTCACATTTGTGGTGAAAATACACTAAAAAAAATCCGTTTAAATATCAATGACCATTGGAAATAAACTACAAGCCCTGGATACCCAATATAATGGGAAAACGTGTGGAGAGTATTTACAACTACGTAAAAATAACAAGAGGAATCCATATTACTGAAGTTTTTTCCCAACACCAAACCGTTATTTCAACACCTCGACACGTGTTTCGATCACCAAGTAATCATCTTTAAGAGGAAGATCTTGAACCTTGCTTATCCTATGATCTGGCGTGAACCGTCGAACCACCACGTCGTAAACATAGCAGGAATCAACCGCCAAAATAATTCCAAGTGTGTGCATCCTACTGTGCCGTCAGTTACTAGACCTGTCTTGTGTTCGAGTGATACATTAGAGCCCCAACCAAGTATATCTCAGGTATGTCCGCATAAAATTGTTCAACGAACGGAGAAAAGTGACACAAGCTGCGAAGATAGTGGTAGCGAATTTGAAAACGGCAGAAGATCAATACCATTCAACGAAGAGGATCTAAATGATTTAATAAGAGATCTCGGATTGTCTGAAGCTTCATCATTTTACCATTTTACCGAACCAGGGAAAATGAATTACTCCCTTTGTTTTCTAAGGAGTATGATTTTGTCTCTAAAAAGATACGACTCTAATGATTGACGTTTGTTTATAGGTAAAGGTAAAGAAGAATATTCCACAGCATCTCTGGTTTTAGACAAACTTAAATACACATAACACAACTGGCTCATATGCGTGGATATGAAGATGGTTAATTCCCTTTTGGGAAAACAAAGCGGTTAAACGAACTATCCATGTTTTAATTGACAGCAGAGCTGAATTTCAGCATTGGACCAGAAAAAATTTGCCTCCAAGAAAGGAATTATTACAAGGCAAGTTTATTATAATAAACTCTAGTGCCTCGGAAACGGATACTATTACTTCCTTTGCACAACAAATTAGGATTGATGAAACAGTACGTGAACGCTCTAAATAAAGAGGCGGAAAGTTTTCAGTGTATATCCAGATCGTTTCCAAAATTGAGGGTTGAGAAGTTGAGCTGGAATTTTCGATGGATTACAAATTATAAAATTACTAAACGATGTATATTTTACTGGAAGTATGACAATCGCTGAAAAAAATGCCTGGAATGAGTTTGTTTGGCTCGAAAAAAGATTTAGGAAATAAGAAGTCCGTCAACTTTGCACCATAGAGGAGCGTTGACTACTGTTAGATCATCCAGAATAGTAGTAATACTCCAACTCATTCAAAAAAGTCACATAAAAAAAAGTTCTGTCCTAATTAGATATTACAGAGAGTACAGATTTGGAATCAGGGTAGAAAATGCTGCTAGATCCAAAACACCTTCCATGCAACAAGAATGCTGTTGTGCAGTGTTATTGTTTATTATTTGTGATGATCTGATATTAATCACTTTGCTATAAGACGTTTTGTTCATTAAATTCCATCATCAACTTCACTTTTTATAAGCGGATTTCTATTTTTTTCATCGATTTTGTAGCTGATGAAATAAAATTCAGCGCTAATTATTACAATACAGGTCCGTATTGAAGAAATCAAGGTTATAATAAAATCTAATGAACGAATCGTCTCATTGTAAATTGGTTTATATGATATTGAAACAAATTTGAAACAATATCGAAAGTTCTTCTGCCTTTTTTATATCATTCGAAATCAAGGCGGCAGAACCAAAAACCCAAATTTAACAATTCTAGTTTTTGGTGAATATTTTATAAACCATTACCGATATTCTCGATCTGATCTGAATTCAACCGACCATTTCTGAGATAGCAATAGTGGTATCGGCTGAAAAAATGTTCATTCTTAATTCGACGGTACAATGATAAGGATGAGCATTACTTTTCAAAACATCAGAACTGCCTACGTGAAGTTTGTGTTTTATGATTATGATAACCCAATAGTTCAAATCATCTATTGATGGAAACTTGGTTGATTAAATTATGAGAAAACAATACATCACAGATATTTTATCTGGTACAGCAAGTTTCAAAATATTATTATAAGTCGTTGGACATCTCTGGAATACTTTCACCATCAACGCTGGTGTTCTCCAAGGATCCATATTGTATCCAACACTCTTTTTATTGAACATATTGAAAATAACCAAGAATCTATGACGACAGTACACTTGTCTTGTCATTCCATTTAGATTCCAGGATATCGGCTACGGAGGCACATCTTCACCGGCAGCAGGAGGTTGCATATCTTAATGAGGATTTAGAAGTGATTTCGAATTGGGATGAAAGTAACTAGGTCGAATTCAATTCCACAAAAACCCAGGCATCAATTTTCTCCAAGAAGATAAAGGTCTCCAAACCGGATATAATAATGTCACACTCCGCTTTTTGCTTCGATAAAGTTGTTGGGGTTTAAAATGGACACACCAATATGTCTTCTCAAAATCATGTCACTGAAATTGCAACCAGAACCAAAAAACTGTACACACCTCAGCAACTTTTGATGCTTCATAAAGCTCAGATCAGACATTCTATGTAGTATTGTTCTCATGTATGGAGCTCTGCCCCTAAACATATCCTGAAGTTGCTGGATTCCATCCAGCAACTTCAGGGTATGATACTTTCACGTTTTGAGGTTCAACTCTGTGAACCTCGAAATTCACTGTTCAAGAACTCCTTCGTTCGGAAAACTGTGTTCATGTGGAATAAACTTCTAGAGAACGTGTTTCCAAATGAATTCAATCTTCGTTGATTCAAATCCAATGTGAATCGCTACTTTCACATAAGCACCGCTCTGACAGTGACTTAAGGATTTTCCTGTAATGCTTGTGTTTTGTCCTAAAAAAAGCATTTCACTGGATTCTACGAATTTGAATTATCAACTCTCATTGCGATATTTATACCTTTACTAATATTATGATTTATTTACTTTTCAGTCAGAGATTTGGTTTGATTCATATCGATTACGATAGTCCCGAGAAAACCAGAACTAAGAAAAAGTCAGCATATTGGTTCAAGAATATGATAAAAAGAAGATGTGTTGCAGAAATTTGCAAAGATTAATTGCATTAGTATTTAGGCATTTCGAATGACCCAAATTCATACGAAATAACACCAATATCACTAAATATCTCTATACAAGCATTAAAATATAGGTTTTTGAAAGAGTAAATGTGTGAACAACTCGGAATGGAAAAAAAATTTGAATTGCAGGTTTTCACTTGGAATTTTTTTGTATTGTTAACGTTAATTAATGACACCTACCTGATTGTTTGAATGCTTCAGCAAAAACCTCTTTGAATAAATGTAATTGTTAGAAAGTCAATAAATTTTATTTGAACATGATATTTGTTATTTCATTCATGTCACCTCTCTTATCGAAAAGCACAGAAAATCAATATCTCCCTACGGAAAGAGTCGAAATAATTTTAAACTGAAGAAAATGAGAATATGATAATCCATTAAAACAATAATAATCATTGATTTATTGGTCACTCCTTTGAAATAACGTGTATACGAAAAAATTAAAATCGTAAAGAAATATAGGTATCAGAATGATGAAGACATCATTGAAAAAATAAAACTGCTTGAAACTTTAAAACGATTTTTCTTATTGATTCGACCGTTACTTGATGAAGATCCATAGTAATATCATAAATCACTGTTGAAGAAGCTACTGCGAGATATGTCGCGATATATTTTTCAAATAAAATTTGTAGAGATCAAATCGTGAGGTGTAGTTTATGAAATTTTTAAAACGAACTGTAATTAAGAAACACAGCAAAGATGTTATGAAACGAAGACACTTCGTGGCAAGACCTTGATGATCCTAGATTTTTTTTGAGTATTGTAGTTGTCATAATAGTAGTCTGTGCCTACTATTATGAAAACTACAACTATTATCAGAAATATTATTGCATTGAAATCAAAACATTGTTGTAAAGGTTATGATTCTATATATTTTATCATCATTTTTGCTCATCTGTCACTGCAAGAAACATATTAAGGCAAAAACGTCAGTCATTTCCAAGATTTCAGTGCCTTTTATTTTGGAATTAAAGTATAGTGCTGACAGCTATTAAGAGAAAAAACATTTCTAAACCTAGTCAATTAGTAATTATCCACAAGAGAAAACACGATACAAAAAATAACAACAAGGTTACTCAATGAATTGAAAGTTTCTGGCAGAACGATTTATTCATACCCACGAACGAGAAAGAAAATTTTTGTTGTGATAACTTTTAGTCATCAGCCAAACCTCTTGAAGAATAAGCATTTTTTACATAACCTTGACAGACTCTAATGGTGAGATAACGATAAGAAATATACAGTTTGTCAATTTTAAAACTTACAATGGGCTATATCTCACGAACGAAAACTGATATCGAAAAATACTTGAAACCGTTTCTAGGATAGTAAAGGGGAACTGAAGTGACATGAAAGAGAACTCACCTCCATCAATCCCTTAGGCCCCACCCACCAAAACACAAAAAGTTCAAATTGTAAACCCCTACTTGTGATACATCATTGAAAAGACTATAAGAAATGCTATCCAATGGTATCAATAATAATTGTACAGGGTGAAGAAATAATTGTGGAACTTTGGCTTAAATGGAATATTTACTGAGGTTTTTGTTGAACTACTAATTTATTAATAATATCAATTATGTTAATATTCAAAGTGGGTTCCATTGTTTTGTAAACAATAATACAGCCTATTGTCAAAGTCTGCACGAACTTTAATATCAGCCGGCTTACTATGACTTTTTTATTTGTAATGCTACCTCC
>WOGO01003319.1:0-14501 GCA_015342085.1 Leptinotarsa defecta | reverse complement strand
ATCCGGCTCAAGAAGCAGGTACCTGAAACAGGTTTCTATGGTATAAATAGGGATAGCTTTGTAAGTATGATTAGTTTGATCTTCCTCTTGAAGATGATCACTTGGTGGTCAAAACACGTGTCGAGGTGTTAAAATAACGGTTTGGTGTTGGGAAAAAACTCCAGTAATATTTATTATTACACCAAAGGTTCCATACAGTGCATTACAAGTAATTATATGCTTAGAGAAAGTTGAATGCTTGGCTAAATAATCAAGGAAATAGTTGGTGGCTCCTCTAGTCAATTAGTTTGTCAAGACCAGAACTTTAATGGGAATGAACAAGTTTTAGTTGGGTTTCATCATTTCAAATAACTAGGACTAATTCAGAAAACAAACTCCCAAAATAATTTAATGACAAACCCTCAAATGCTGCATAATGAAGAGGTGTCCATCCTGAATTGTCTCGGTGCTGTTCATCCAAGCCCCTATCCAACAATTGCCTCACAACTTCAACACACCCTGAAAATTTCAAATTTGAAATATTTGCATAATAATTAACATATAGCAGTTGAACCTTGAGCTGCAGCTACAGACAGTACAGTGCGTCCTTCGGAATCCATTGAATCAATGCAGCAACCCCAAAATAGTAAAAGGGCCACAACTGGAGCATGTCCCATACTAGCTGCAGCCCACAAAGGACTTCTTCCACCATTGTCACAATGATCGACGTCTGCTTCATTTTCCAGTAGAAGTTCACATACATCTCTGTAATAAAAACAATACTATAGAAGTATCCAAGTTCCGATTTTCAATTACTTGAAAATCGTGATTTTGAAATGATGTAAAAAAACAGAGAACGGAATTCAAATGTAACTTTGTTTTATTTTACACTGAACTGTTGACCTAGACGACCTGCTGATGACGAGAGTTTAACCTGAGATTTTGAAAATGATAAATAGACATAACTTTTTTCAAATGCATTCCCAAGAATCAGAGGCCAAAGTTTTGATAAATTTTTTGACTTGTATAAATTTGTTGTGTTTCGCCATACAATGGCTTCTTTGGGCTTGAGTAAAGACACGCCCGAAAAACCATTGTATGGCGAAACACGTGTTGCGTTTTTGTAAAATTGTTTAGTGAAAATCTCACAACGAAGTTTTTATTGAATACGTTTGGTAAAAATGAAATTGACAAATTTCTAAAATAATAATATCATAAGCAACAGCCAGTTTGGCTTTCAATCAAAAAAGAACACCCACGATGCTACCTTTTCTTTGTTATATGATGTTTATAGAAACAATAATAAAACTGAGTCATCAGCATCTGTGTTCTGTGACTTTGCTAAAGCCCTTTGACTGTAGATCACGGAATACTGCTGAACAAACTTTAGCATCCTTGGAATTACTCATAAATGGTTCCAGAATTATCTCACAGGACAAAATCAGATTGCGAAAACCTCATCGTCCTCATCAGAAGGCAAAATAAAAATTGGCATCCCGCAAGGTTCAATAATTGGATCTATACTTTTCTTGTTATACATAAACGATATAACATCTAGCGATATAGAAGGAAAATTTACCCTATTCGCCGATGATACCACAATATTATAGTGTAATGAAACTTTATGTAATCATCACAAGATTATAAGCTCAGATGTAAAAATAACTGGTGCGACTGCAATTTGCTGTCATTCAATGTTTCCAATACAAACTTAATATTGTTTTGCAATTTGCTGTTTTTTTGACAGCATACCATTAACAAAGGACGCAGACAAGATGATTGAAAATAGACAGGGTGCTAAATTTTGGGGGGTAATAATTGACAATAAACTTAAATTTGTGAATCACATTGTAAACGTCAATAAAAAACTAGCTCCAGGGTGTTTCGCAGTGAGAATAACTTATAAGGAACTTGGTTTGTTTGCCGCTAAATCTACTTATTTATCACTCATTGAGTCTCATTTGAAGTGTGGAGTTCCTTTCTGGAGATTATGTTACAAAACTTAATTGCAAACTGTTTTTATTATTCAAAAAAGAGCTATAAGATTCATGTGCAATGCCAAAAGTCGAGACTCCTGCAAACCCTTGTTTTAACTACATACAATTTTGACAGTATTTCAAATCTTCATTTCAGAAACAGTCTGCTTGATTAACAAACATAAACTGATATTTAGCGGCTACTCCAATAATTATGCCCTTCATCAAGCTAAGATTACCCATAAAGTCCTCTACTCTAGTCAGACTCCTTATATCGTTATATTAAAATGATCTTAAGATGTTTAATCATTTATCTGGCCATAATAAAATTTTAGAGGAAACTTTTCTAGTATTGTTTCTTTACAGTGTAATATCTCTTTACAGAATCCATATGTATTGTATGTGTTTGGCTGTTTTAATATGATTTGTACTTGAATGGTGACTGATGAAAATTTGAGCTTTGTCAATAACACCTGATGTTCTTTGGATAATAAAGCATAATATTATTATACATTTTCAAAGTAGCGATTTTTCAGATGACATAAAAACAAAGTCATATTCTTACTACAAGTGTATGTCCTCAGATGAAATATAATGAAAAAGAAAAAAATTTCAAATACTTGATTCATGACAGTGGCAGTGAATTTTGAAGTTTATAATTCAAACACTGAATATCAAACCACCTATTTGAAAGAGAAAGTAGTTTGGATAATAATGACTTGGTTGAAGACTTCTTAAAATATTCACCGATATCGTTGTTAGCTCCTCTGGTGGATTAAAATGTCAAACCTGTTTGACAAAATGGATAAATGCGTAATAATAAGGTGAAAGGAACAGTTTTAAATATGCTCGTGTGCTATCCCCAAATAAGAATTTGAAACGAAAACACCAAAGAACTTACATCTATCCCTGGCAAGCCCTTAAACGTAAAAGGAGAATGTACCTAATCTATTATGATCTGAAAATGTAGATAAAATTCTCTGCATTTATTCGGAATGTGACACAAATAATTATAATATCAATTACTTATTGCATTGATTGTATTGCTTTTGATTTTTTTTTGATAACAATAGATCAATAAATCAATGATTTCATTATAATAAATGAAAATTTATCATTTTGTAGTACATTTGATATTACTTTTTCCTAAAATGAATGGTTTCAAAGTTGACATAATCTTCGTTATGAAACTATTGCATTTAAATTGAAAAGGAAGAGATTACTTTTTCACGTTTTTTCTTTAGCAATAGAGAAGCAGAAAAACAAAAAAAAAGTTTTCCCAACAAACTATTGCACTATAAAACATTACCTGTGTCCCTCAAAAGAAGCAACCAAAAGAGGCGTCATTCCTTCCTTATCCTTATGGTCAACTGTAGCACCTCTTTCTAACAAAGTTGAAACTACGTTAACACCCGGACTTCTTGGTGCACAAAGTGCAGCAACAGACAATGCAGTCCTTCCGTCGGCATCTGCATGGTTTATATCGGCACTATAGTTAAGCAGATGTTCAACAATTTCAGAATGACCCATGTAAGCAGCTGCGATTAATGCTGTTCTGCCTTCATGATCGGTGAGGTTGACATTTGAACCATTCTGTAGGAGTATTTTTACAATTTCTTCATGGCCTGACCAAGCTGCCGCTCTCAGAGCTGTACGATTTTCTGCATCAACACTGTCCAAGGAACATCCATGTTTAACAAGTATCTCCACCACCTAGTAACATAAATTTTGTGACGGAAAAAATCATGGAAAGGAATAAATAATTAGAAATATTAACTCAAAAATCACTGAGCAGCTCTCGAAACCTGTATATTGTTAGATAAATATGATTTGTAACTAATTTGGTTTGATTTGAAACAGTTTTTCATAGGAGTTCTAATATTTGAGAGATAAGTTTAACGTCACGATTATCATTATTTGATTAGATTTTTCAGAAATATTACTACCTCCAAGAATTTTAGGATAAATTCGATTCATTCGATATAAAAAATTATTTTACCTCTGTATGTCCCCCCCAAGCAGCCGCCCTTAATGGAGTCCACCCATCTACATCTGCCTGATCAGCATTTGCTCCTGCTTCTAAAAGAACCTGAAAAAATTTAATACTTGAATAGGAAATTTTGAAAATAAATAAAAAAAAAATTAGTATTAGGGATCAGACTTTTTTGTATCAAAATACCTTGTAGGAAGGTCAAATATTCCTATTTGGTTCTGCTCAGAACTAAAAAGGAAAGTGATAGCTGAAAAAATTGTGTAAGTTTAAGACAATAAATATTCAGCAGAATTATGTGCAATTTAATGATTCGACACTGTGAATGTGTGTCGAATGTGGAAGTTTGCAAAAAAAATTATTCACTGTGACAGTATTCAGGAATCAATTTTTCTTGTGGTTGACACTGGTTTTCAGGTTGTTGACACCAATGAGCAGAATCATGTCATAGGGATTCAGTTTAATGTGGGTTTCAGTCATTGCTTGATTGTTTAGGGCGCTGGTCCTGATATGTTGGCAAATAAAATGCTGAAGGAATGTGCTATGTCACTTTGTGAACCTCTTTCTTTTATCTATAATAAGCCATTGTCTGGTGGTATTTTTCCCAACAAATAGAAGCACTCTTAATGTTTCTCCCATATTTACAGCAAGAAACAGCTCTGAAAAAATGAATTTACCTTCATTCAATATATACAAAGATCTTATCGGGAATTAACTACATGTTTTTGAGGGTGGGCATTCTACTGAGACCAATCTGTACTTATATACAAATTGCATTAGTGCAGCCATGGACAAGGGTTTTGAAATTCATTCAGTGCATACGATCTTCAATAAAGCATTTGATTCGTTGGTTCACAGTGTTTTACTGCTTTGCAAACTAAGTCCTTGGTATCGATGAACCATTTTACCATTGGATGTTGTCATATTTGCAGGGCAGACATTGCAAATAAGATTGACTGGGTCTTTTTCGAATAAGTCTGATGTGGTTTCCAGGGAACCTTAAAGGTCACACTTGGGTCCAAAACTGTTACATTTGCTTGTTGAATGTTGTAATTCCCATTACCTATGGGAGCTATACAATCTAGTTAGGATTAATAAAATACAATTTAAATGTAGCCAAGTGATTTAGGCTATATTTTCTTGCAATAAAAATTAAAGGAATTTTGGTATAATATGGGAAGAAATGAATTGCAGAGATTGAATACAGTTGAAAATTTGGGTGTATTGCTGGACAGTAGGCTTTGTCACAGAGATCATTACGATACCGTAATAAAAAGAAGCCATCATATGTTGAGTATGATGATAAAAATGGTCAAAGAGTTTAATCAATTTATATGACATTACAGTTTTGTTTATGTGTTATGTAAAGGCAGTAACGTAATAATGCAGTCTGATTTGGAGTCAATACTTGGATAAACACAAGACACGATTAGAATATATACAGGAAATTTCTGAAGTACTTAAGGTATAGAATGGCACAGAGACGTCTGCAGACCGGTATTAATGAGGTTAGAGAGCATTTTGGTTTTACCAGCTGGAGAATCGCAAACAGTATTCTAAAATGTTTATCTTTCATAAAGTGATGAAATAACTAATGATAGTCCCCAGTATTTTGGATGGTGTCAAAATCTATATTCCAATTAGGATTCTTAGGGACTTCTCCACTGCTACCCTTTACACACTTTAACAGCTTGCATGGTCATAATATGCCACTTAATAGAACAGTTATTCCTGCAAGGAAAATTATGAGTTGAAATACTTCAGCATGTCATTTTATTATCAACACTTATTGATCTCAAAGAAAAATAAAACGCTTAAGAGGAGCAATAACAAAAATAAACAAATGATTATACGTGAACACTATCAACATTAGGTATTTGAGGATAGAATAAGGAGTCCAATATTAATTATAAGACATCTAAATATTAACATATTTCACATATTGTAAGAGGGCATACTTGAAGACTGGCTGTATATTAAATCATCTAAAAGAACAATTCTTTCAGGCCAGTCTCAACTCACCTATATTGTAGGTTAATGGACTTACACCTGTCAGAAAACAACTAGTCCCCTGGCTAATACCATGAGGAGCGTTGGTTCATTTCCTATAGGTCTCAGTGCAAGATTCTTCGCAGAAGTAATTCCCGCATATGCTGTTGGAATCAATTTTCAATTATTGGAACACACTTACAGACCGGTTTCAGGCAATTTAGCCACTCGTTAGTGCAAGGTAGTGACCATCATCAACCTGAAGTCCGTGATTTCCCATTATCGAGTAGTTAGTTAATTTTAATATGATTATAAAATTTACAAATTGTGTGACCGTTGAAAGACAAATGAATAAATTATTGAACTTCCAATTTCTAATGCATCTAATTTATAAGACCTCAATCAAACCACCTAATAATCCGGTTTATAACAGAAAAATATATATATATAGTTGGAACAAGGAAAAAATACACATACATCATCAATAAGTTATGCTAAAACACACGTTTATATAGCACTTTTTCTTCTTCAAGAGAAAAAGAAAGAGAAACAGGTAAGATTAATATTGACCCAAAATTCCTTGTGATACACCAGGTTATTTTTTAGTGATTTCAAAAATATAAGCAATTCTTCACTAAAAAGTGAGGTTGTTTGTTCAGCAGTCACTGGATATATTCATATCTTGATTAAATAAACAATTTGTATAAATGAAAATTATTTTTTTAAAAGAAAAATGCTCTTAGCAGACTAATTCATCATTACCAATCATAACACTGCTTACTTTTCTACAAAAACCATACCAACATTAAGCAGAAAAACTATTAATGAACAGGTTGAAAAAAAGAATTCAATCAAATGTGGAAGTGATGCCAGCAAATTTCAATTATATCAATTTATAATATATTTTTCATCATATCCTAATGAAAAAACATAGAAATTGAATGAAATGAAATTGAGAATCTTGAAACAATTTATTGAGATATTCTATACATCAAATGATAAGTGTTCCAGAGTGGTAGCTTTTCATTAAGGATATCAGTTACTTCATAATACCAAGTAATCACAAAAATATGACCTTGTTCCTTTGATTTATTTTATGTTCAAATTTTTGTTTATTTCCTAGTTTTATTATAGAAATTTCAATGGAAAAAATGGACTTCTAATGAAACGTAATACCTGTCATGACAAATAGTCAAGGAAAACCAAATTCGTCACATTGGAGTGAAATCATATTCCAAAAAAATATTGAAATTATTTTAATGTTGTAACTGCCAAAGAATGAGTATTCTGTTGTTTTTCAATTTAACTCAGAAAATAAGTGAATCACCACTTTTTAGTTTATGTAACATTTCTGGAAAGTATTGCTTATTGTAAATCAAACTCTCTGTATATTTCAAACAATCCTTTCAATTACCTTCACTACCTGGGCCTGTCCTAGTCTGGCAGCCACATGTAGGGCAGCTTGACCATGTGTATCATGAACATCAAACAAAGGTTCAGGACTCTGCTCACTGGAAGTACTTGCTAATGACATCTGGCAGACAGAAACGTACATTGTTATGAAAACTATCCATAAAAAACCGTATATGCACAAGTTTGCAAAGTATTTATAGAACATTAAGATATGTAGATACATGTTATAAAGTGTTTCAATACATCAACACTAGATAAAATGACACATAAAATTCCTGTAACTGCAAATAAAATTGACTGAGTGATGGATGTTCATTCATGGAATTTATTAGCTGTAAATATTTGTACAGGTATTAATTCTTCATAAAGAGGCACCTTTCCTTCTAGCCATTGGGAGTCTTTGCTGAGATGAGAAGTGGAGAAAGAATTGAATATTTGACAGAAACAAATGAAAGCAAAAATTATTTAAGTGTCTAAGTTTGAACAAGGCTTATTACGGTTATATATCAATTGATAGTATACTATAACTTCATTTAATCATAATTGATGTGAATGAATAATTATTACATCTCACAGATATTCTCAAGCAGAAATCAACTGCGAAATCAATTAATTTATTGCTAGTGATAAATTAAAACAATATACCTGATACTTTACTCATTTTATTCTATGACCATCAATCAAGAAGAGTGAAACAATTTAAATCATGAGACAATATTGACTTTCTTGTCACAAAGTTTACTTTTTACACTTTGATCATGAGGACAGCAAAAAAGAAAACTGACACAGTAGTTCAGTGGAACTTGCAGCCTCATCTGGGAGATCATGTGCACTATGCATGAAAATGTTTTGGAGCACTCTTTTGCTTAGATGGACAGAGTATATTACTGGCTTAGACAGAAATGAAAACGAAAATATACATAAAATTTCAGTAACAGAAAGCTTCACCTCATTACGCAATATTATTAGTTAATGAAATCGTATGTGAAGTATTCAAAATATTAAAAACAAGGCATTATTTTTAACAGCAATTTTTTTGGGAAACTGCACCTAGATTCAAAAATTCTAGAGATCAAAATCGAAAATTTACAAAGTCAATATATCTTTAGCAACCATCATTTTAATTGAGAAACTCCATCAATCTCTGAATAATTGGCGATGAATAGCAATAAAATTTCAGTACTATAAGAGTAAAAACGTTTTTGAGTTTATCACATGTCAATATTGAAACTCATGCCATTATCTTAAAATTTCTTGGTTGTTTGATGGAAATATTAATTTTGTAATCAATAAAACTAGAATTATTATTGAAATTGAAAAAAATGTATTTACCTGACTCTCATAATCACACCCATCTGAATCGATTTGTTCTACGGCACCTGCCTCTAAAAGAAGTTTGAGAACCTTTTGATCAGTTGGCAAAAAGGCCCCAAAATTAACTCCTGCCATTTCGTTGCCTTCAAGCAGACACTCTTCCACATTACAGCCACTATTGATCAGCCACAAAACTGTTAAAGTATGAACATCCAAAATTGTGTCATTGGTAGGGTCTTGGATAGTAGCACAATTTGAAGAGTTCAGGTCATTCTGTAAAGCATTGTTTTCCATACTTTGGGCCATATCCAGACCTTTTATTGGTTTTCCCTTTTTGTTTTTGTTTATTTCGGCATAAATAGGATTTCTTTCTGAGACTGGACTTTTGATATTGATGTTTTCAACTTTTGCCTCTACTCTTGGTAAACCTATATCAAGATTGTATGGGCAATCATCCAAGTTATTTTGGCTATTTTCTGTATCTACAAAACTGGTCTCCAAATTTTCCATTTCCAAACTGAGTTCTTTTTCATAGTTTCTAGTGAGCTCTTGCAAAGCTTTCAAATCTGAATATATTTCAGTAGAAGTTTTTTCCAGGCTATTCTCACCTTGGGATAAACAATTATTTCTTTCCTGTGATAACTTGTACATTAATGTGGGGCATTTCTGTGAAGGTTTATCATTTAAATATTGCTCCATTCTTGTCAAGTGAAATGCGTAATCATAAATCTCTTGATTGTTCAACAGCTTCGCATGCAAGGTATAGTACATTGCCAAAATACAATGTCCGTGGAATATATTGCATAAATATTTTTGTGTACAGTGCTTTATGTCCAAGAGCCATTCAGCAAATGAGTGATGAAATAATCTTATTGCTCCACCTTTAGAAATAACTACTACTCTCCTCATCAAATGAAATCTCTTTTTGAAATCCTCGGTGGTCATTTTCGGATTATATACTTTTATTATATCAAAGAGGAGTGCCTCATTAAGAGCACATTTTGCTGCCAAAATTACGTTTAAAAGCGGTTGAACTTTGGCAAATTGTCTACGGTTGAATAACCTCTGACATAACCACAAATACAATCCATTAAGTGTTCCTGGAATTTCCCTTACTTCCCGAAGCACAATGAAATTATCCGAAACTCCATCTAACACTTTCTCTAAATATAAAAAACACCCGTTACTTTTAATATGTAGCTGATTCAACATTTCAGCAGTATCTCTACTTATATGCTGCCTTAAGCTATTTTCCTGGTCTAACCTAGCAAGAATATATTGCTGAACATCACGCACAACTTGAGATTTGCGTAAATCATCCAAACTCAATTTTCTAAAACCCGTGAACATTTTTGCAATGCTCTTAGACTGTTTTTTGGCTGTACACACCAATAATAACCATTGCGGAAACAGATGATGATGATTGGCTAGTAATTCGGCGATTGTTTTACTCTGTGAACTTCTTTCTCTTGGCTTAGATCTTGTGAGAGTCGAATTGGAATACACAAATGAATGTTCATCGATAGAGTCTATCAAAATGAAAAGTGAAGTTTTCGGAGGGTCGATTTCAAGTAGAGGAAATAACAAAGCCCTCTTAAGGCAGTCGTCTGGGTTCATTTCAATATTTTTGGCTCTGAGAGCAATCTGTATTTCAGGATCAGACTTTAGTTTCTCCAAATAGGCATCTGCAATAACTGTACGAGGATTTACAGGTAAACTTGGTATTGGTGGAGTTTCAGCTGACTTTTTAGATTCAAGAGTGGGAGATAGTAAATTATCAGAATAAATATTGCTGTACAAACTTTCTTGAGTTAAATGACTGTTTTCTGAAAGGCTCTGTTCGTAGGGAACATTTTTATTTACTTTAGGGCTTAGGGATTTACTGGCCTCCTCGGTCTTTTGAGACTCCTGAGCCATTCGTCTTCTAATACTACGCTCCTTATGACTTTCAGTGGAATGATTTAATATCTGTGTTACCAATGATCTCACAAACTCACTCAAAGATAAACTTTTCTCATTATGACCTTGTAAAAAATGGTAACAGAGCAATCGTCTATTCAATGCCCTTTGCTGCCGGCCGGCAGGTCCTTGTGAGGGCCAACAAAGCTCTGAACAAAAGGTGGTTTTTCCACATCCTGAGCCTCCTAGCAATAGAGCACCACATGTTTTTGAAACAGGTCTTTGATCCAGACAATGTGCCAATTTTTGAAAGGCCCATTCTCTACAATAAAACTTTTTCTTGTCTTCTTGGCCTGCCATATTCAGCGATTATTCAAAAAAAATAATAAATGTACTATCTTTATTTGTCTTCCTTAGGACGTTGAATTTTGTATTTCATACAGTCTCAAAAGTTTCTCTTACGTATCTCATGTAAAATACAGGAGTTTTTTCAAAAAACTACATTTTTATTAAAACTCTTTCACCTACTATCAGAAAGCATATCCATTTTTATGATTTGATTCATATTATCTTGGATTTTCGCCATGTTTTGTTACTGAATTTATTTCATGAGAAGTTTGAATCTGAAAGCAAAGGTGGAAGAAATTAACTAAAACCCAAAATTTGTGATCTAAGTTGAATGAAATTAAATGGGCACATTCTGCCAATAAATTCAATTTGAATGATCCACACTGACATAATTTGCAAATTCAGTTTTTAGGGTCAATACTGTAACCAACATTCAAAAAATGAATACATTCATTGGCCAATCTTTTATCATACTTCTGAAACTTGTAGTTGTAAATATGCTGTTCTACCACAAAAGAACAATATCAATGCAAAGAATAATATTTAAATGTAAATAAGGTTCATTGTAACAGCAAACATCAAAATGTTATTCACACAAATCAAAACCCCATATAGGATCATTTAATTTTGGCAAATGATTTTCATGATTTTACGAAGGAAATTAATGTGAGGAACACAATATTAATAATTTCATTCATTTATTATAAATATAAATCTAAAAATAAGTTCTTGTTTGTAGTAGGTGCTACATAACACCCACACCATCCTATCGTAAAATAAATCAAATACTTTCTTGATATCTTACCTTATATACATTCAAATGGGTCACTTAAACACGAAAAACATCAATAAATCACAGTATTTTCAGGAAAATGAGTTTATGGTTTTATTTTAAAATGTCTCACTTCACTTTCTTGGTTATGACAAATTTTCACTGAATTTTCACTGTCAGATTAGTTCTTAAAATTAGAGCGCTAGATGACGCTTTAGTTAATGACGCCTCCTTTTCCGGGAGATTTGAAAGGTTACAAAATGTCAAAATTTCATTTCAAAATTTGTGAGTAATTTAATCCCGGATATTCAAATGCACCAAATCATAGTGAATTGATAATGTATTAGTGAATATGACGTGTGCTCGATGTGGCTCTGGAGTTTATGAAGCAGAAGATCAAATAACACTGAATAAAATTTGGCATAAATGCTGCTTTTCTTGCCGTAAGTCTCTCAAATAGAAACATTCATTCATAAACTTAATTTTTGAATTGTTTGCCCACTTTTCCATGGAGAGATAAACGACTTCTTGTCTTTCCATTCGTTCTAGAAAAATGTTATTTGTTTTTAAAAAATGTGAAAGAGCAAAACTGCTGGTGACTCCTATTGATCTTTTGAATCTTGTTCACTTATTACCGAACTTATTGGCAGAAATGGAATCTTTTACATCACGTCGTCGATAGATTTTATTTAACTTTCATAGATGACGCTATACATCAATAAAATTCATCTGTGGATCTAACCCTGAAATATTGTTGAAAGTTTGTTACGAGTTGATCTGGTTTATAATGTGGTTCTCATCATGATCACAGATACTTTTGGTGGAATACTATAACATACGTACTCTAGATTTATTTGTATGTCCCTTCTGGCATAACTCGTCCAAGAAGGGACGATTCATGAGTTCAACCCCCTTTAATCTTTAGATGATATGATTCTCAATTCAATTTCGAAGGTAATTTTTTTCCAAGGTCTATATCCATAGTTCTCCAAATTTAATTAATTAAATTATGTGTTAGGAATCACACGTTAAAAGGTAATACCTCGTTAATCCTTAACTCGCACACTTCTTAGGGTTTTCGTTCGTAGGGGTGCGGCAGCTGGTTAACGGAAAATCAGATTTCATACAGATGTGCAAAATCATCATTTTTGAAATTTTACTATGCAAATGACTTCAATGTATAAGAATTTGATAATCCTACGGTCTCTGGATTTCATCGGAATACCTACCTATTTATGTGAAAGCTATTTTGACTGTGGTCTGCAAGTGTTTATGCCTGACGTTTCGTCTACTACTGCGGTATACATTATCAAAGACGATGTGGTAACGGCCACAGTGCCCGAGTTTGTGCTCGAGTTGTTGTTTCCGTCGTTCCGAACACTGTAACTACGATGCTGGTATTTGACTCTGGTTTTTTATTATTATTAGTGGGCGTGGATTGTTTCTCTTTATTGGATTACCTGACCTTGTTAGTGCACCTCTAAGGACATGTAGCCAGATCTTATTAATATTCATTTCCTCTTCTTTTCTATTAAGATTATCCCTGTGTTTTTGAATTTCTATTGCCTCTCTATATACTTTCGGATAGTAATGTTTTTTATCGAGTATCAATGTATCTTCGAATTAGATAATGTGAGTGCTTTTTTGTTGAGAGCATGTTCGACTAAAGCTAATTTGTCGGTTTGTCCGAGTCGACCCTTTATCTTGTGTACAGAGAGAAGGTTTGGGTTAGATTATGTCTAAAGTGAGTGTGTCTTTTCGACCCTCCACCGCAACCCGCAAGGGTTTATTGTGGCTCACACCTATTCACACTCGACCAAACAAACCCAGCTTCTTAACGAAGCCGATTAGTTTGTATGGTGAGTGATCTTTCTGGTCAGATGGTAAGAGTACGGCTTTGCCGAACTCTAAAAACCTGATTCGGTCCCCAGTGGAGCAGGCACAAAGTATATGCTGTGCTGTTTCATCATTTTCCAAATAGAGGCGACATACACTGTCTTCCGACATTCCGAGTTTCTGCATATGAGGATTCAAATGAGTGACATGTAAGAAGGCCTTTTAGACATCGCAGTTCATCCCTACTGTAGTCCAACAAATGTTTGGTGTCAAGCTTCGAAGGGTGAAAAACGCCTTAGAATGAGCCAATTCTGGAAGATTCTGCCAGAAGTCGTTCTTGGCAATTTGCTACCAATTTATAGACGTTGCTCGGTAGAAGCCAAGAGCTAAGAACGCCGCATGACAGTCCTAGAATATTTTTATTGACTTGTGTCTGAGGTTGGATTCTTCCAATCTCTCTACACACAATTCAATAGCGTAAATTTCCGCTCGAAATACAGTCGCATGGGTTCCTAGGCAGGTAGATATCTCTGTCCTGGGTCTGCGACTTTAAACACCTGCACCAGAACCAGAAGGTGTTTTTCATCCATCTGTGAACCAACAACTATCTGCTCCTAATATTTCCTTCTCCCGAAGGATCCAGTCCTCTCTATTCGGGAACAGTACTTTATAAGACAGTTTATAGTTGACAGTTATGGAGGCATAAAGTCAGAGGTCATTTCCAGAATGCCGTGACTTCCATTGTCAGCCAACAGTCTGTTGCACTCTGCATTAAATTGATTTGTACAATTGGCAATGTGCACAAGTCTGTATGCAGTCCATCTAGCCTCTCTCTCCAGAAACATGTGGAAAGGAGGTAGATCTAGAAGGATCTCCATGGCCGCTGACGGTGTGGTATTGATGGCACCACTGATAGCCAGACAAGCCTGTCTCTGTAAGCCAGAGAGCTTCGCTTGGGCCGTTTTCTGTAAAGCCTTCGGCCACC
>WOGO01003318.1:0-14501 GCA_015342085.1 Leptinotarsa defecta | reverse complement strand
ATAACAAAAACTTAGAAAATTATAGACCTATAACAATTGTGTGCTCATTCTCTAAAATTATTGAAGCTATAATAAAGACAAGAATATTAGACTTTGTTGATCGTTATGTGAGATTTGATGAATATCAGTATGGTTTTATCAAGGGTAGCAGCACTCTTAGCGCTACAATAGATTTCATTCATAATATTACATAGAAATTGGATAAAAAAGAATGGTTATTGCAGTGTTCATTGATTTAAAAAAGGCATTTGACGTTGTTGACCATACTGTTCTTCTGAACAAACTATGTTGCATGGGTGTAAGGGGCAAAACTTATTCTCTCATTGAAAGGAAAGATCCCAGTTTGTCGTTGTTGGTGAGAGCATGAGTGAGCATATTAAAAATAATTGTGGTGTACCACAGGGTTCCGTTTTGGGGCCCCTGTCCTATACACTGATGGTACTGTCACTGAGACAGGCCGGGCTTAAGGGAAGGTATTTCACGTTCGCCGATGACACGGTCCTTTTGTATAGTGGATATGATATACATTTACTGGAGAACACAGTTAATGAAGATCTCTCTAAATACTCAAATTGGCTTGCACATAATAAACTTGAAGTGAACTTTGCAAAGACCGTTTACATGCTATTTAAACAAAAAAAAAATAGAATTTGTGGAAATATTGAATTATGAATAAATAACTTACCCTAAATGAATGTTGCAGAAACCAAGTATTTGGGACTCATAATAGATGATAAGTTAAACTGGTCAGAACACATACAACATATTAATGATAAAATTATATCAATGTTAGGAGCTCTATATAGGTGTTCCAGTTACTTGAGTTTCAGTAATAGATACTTGGTTTACAATGCATATATATTGGGAATCTTAGATATCTGTTAATCATATGGGGTAATTGTGGCACTACTAATTTAAAAAAAATTCAAACGCTACAAAATAAATCAATAAAAAGTTTATTTCAAATTCAATTTCGAACACACAGAAAAGATTTATTCTCACAGACTGAACTACACTCAATTAAATATCTACTTAAACTTGAGCAATGCAAGAACATATATAAAATAAAAAAAACAAAAGAATCAAAAGCAATAACGATCTACTAGTCAACAACCAGTTTTATGAGTATAATACAAGGGGTAGAAATGACTTACACCTGAGCATGGTAAGAACGAACAAAGGATTATACAATCCTTTTACACAGGCTATAAAAGTCTTCAATGAATTACCTGTTCATATACGGCAACTCAAGTGAGTTGCCGGGCTAAAGTTCATTCATCATCTGAGCCTCGAGGCACATGTCTGATACTTTAATACTATGAGCTTTGTAGTGGTTTACTAGTTTTTGTGTTTCACTTGTCATGTTGAATGTTTGTGAATCCCGAGACCAGCATTTCTGCTGATGAGGGAGAATAACAACATATTTTATATTTATAGTGTCTTAACTAAGTTGAACTGTATGCTGTTGTTATATTTTTAATTAAAAAAACTCTGTTGGGTGTTCTATGTCATACTTTGATCATATTATAATATATTAGTAAATTCATGAAAAATGATCAAAGCAAGTCAGAATGAAGTATAATCAATTTGTAGGAACTACCTCATAGTACTCACCGAAGAAGGGCAGTTACTCTCAAACATCTTTTTTAATAAAGAACCCATGCTAGACTGAGGAGACAGGGTCATAAAATTGGTCCCAGAAGTTTGTATGCAAGAACGACATAGAACCTTCTTTCCATAATTTTCCCAGGACATATCACCTTTCAGATCTCTTTCCACTTCCATGCAGGTTATTTTAAATATGAAAAATAACCAGATTTTATGAAAACAATCATCACATAGAAGTGGACATGGCTCTCTAGGTATTTTCTGAAAAATAACAATATTTGTTCTGTAGTTGCGACAAAGATATCAACTAGGTAGTTAATCAATTTTACTGGAGTTTTTTCCCAACACCAAACCGTAATTTTCAATACCTCGACCCCTTGTTATCAGATATACCTGACTAGTAGATAAGGCAACATTGTAAAATTAATTTTAAGACAATTAAGGCGCAAGTACCTAGCAGAGGTATCTATGGTATAAATAAGGACAACATTGTATGTAGATTTAGTTTAATATTCCTCTTGAAGATGATCATTTGGTGATTGAAACAAGTGTTGGGGTGTTAAAAATATCGGTTTGGTGTTGGGATAAAATTCCAGTAATATTCATTACTACATCAAAGGTTCCAAACAGTAGGTACTTAATATAATGATCAAAGCATCAAGTCTAGAATCTATATAAATTAACTTACTAAAGAAAAATATTTGACTAATGAACAATCAGTGAAACTAAAAACAAGTTTCTT
The DNA here is from genome assembly GCA_015342085.1 of Leptinotarsa defecta. Classification (NCBI taxonomy): domain Eukaryota; kingdom Metazoa; phylum Arthropoda; class Insecta; order Coleoptera; family Chrysomelidae; genus Leptinotarsa; species Leptinotarsa defecta. Next base: position 12,151 of record WOGO01003318.1, on the reverse strand, counting down.
GAACTCGTAGAACCCTATAATGAGATATTTAATTTTTGACAATTGAGAACTCAGGTTATATTCAGTGTATAAATAACTTGCACTCGTAACCTCACAATATAGATTCATTTGAAATAATGTTTTCAAGGAATAATTGGAGTCGGTCATTTGAGAAACGACAGTTGTCCATAACCTTGAACTTATGAACAAGAACATTTTATAAGGTTTTCGATGCTTCCCCAAGTGGAGACAAGAGTATATCTCAAACCAATAATTCAATTTCAAATGGTATAAGTTTATTCAAAAGGAATCGAAGATAATGTATTTGAATTTTTGTTAATCTGTTGAAAATTTCATGGAAATTTTATTCGTTATGAAAGTTATCAACACTTTTGTTCGTTTCATCAATTTTGGTAACTGAGGTGAGATAATTTTTTTTTTGATAGTCAGATATCTTCAATATCCAAATGTTAATATTATATTTTCTCCGTTTTATACCTTCAGCACTTTTTTCTTGTAATTGGGAATTTGACTAAAACTTATCCAAAGTATTAGGAAATTAATCATTTTATGTGAGCTACATATTTCAATGTTTTTTTATCACAATCATAATTCTCAGGTTACTAAAGATTGCATTTCTCTTTACAACATAATCAAATGTTCCTTATAAAATAAAACATGTCTACTTACCAATCCAGGCATACATAATGTGAATATGTGGTACAAAGTTTCCGGTTGGCTGCTTATATAAAAACTCAAATTATCCTAAAATCAAAAGTTGCGAGTTAATTACAGATAATTTGAAATCAACAGTCAATCAATGGGAAAGAAATTGATCAATGCATTATAAGATGTCCAATATGAAAATTTCTATATTTCATTCCCAATAAAATAATAATGCCACCTTTATTGTAGATCAGAAAATTTCTCGGTTAACTTTTTCAGTAACGACCTGCCGAAGATGAGGGCAAGGGAAGAGAAAAATAATTTTTTTTACATAACTGACACTTTAATTTACACATACATGACAGAACCAACATGATTATTAGAGGCTAAAGCCTTCACTCAAATTTTCACTACATCTACAATTTTGCATGTACAGTAGCAGCAACAATATAAAAACCCAATTTACTTAATCAACAAATTATATCTAACTCTAAAGTTCATTCTCAAACAAAACTCCCAACTACATTTTGGCCAAGCTAAACATCAAGAAAACTTCTGTTTATGATATACCAGTTACGGTACTTTTTCTTGTTCGACAACTGTTCAAATTCAGACTATAATAAAAAAAATAGGAATATTTCAAATTACCATAGACCTATCACAGAAAAAGTTGCGCTAACATACTCTCAAATATTTGAAATTCTGTAACATCCAAGCAACATATTATAAGTGGCCATTGACAAGAAAAAGACTTGAATTATTATGAAGATCTGTTAAAAATTTCAGTTTAGGGTGGTGGTATTAGATAGATATGACAGATTTATTTGATCATGTTATGTGTAAATAAGATTCATGACAAATCAGAGAAACAGATGAGTACAAGGTACAATGTTGTGTATAAATAAACAAACAGTAAAATTTGCAACGGTACAACATCTAGAACACGAAAATCTTGAAATCATCCTGTATATGTACAGTTCATGTAATCTTTCAAATTATAAAAACCGTTTTTTATAAGATATTTTTTCACCCTCCTATTGAATTTATTCATGCTCAGTAACACCAGAGATCAGAAGGCAAAATATTGTAGAGTTTAATATCCAGTGAATTGCGCACTGACATTTCTATCTTGACCTGGGGTTGTATCAGTTTTTGTGCATGTCTGTGTAATTGTGATGATCTGAATGGGAAGAATATATACTTTCATTCTTTTACAAAAAATTTATTATTATTATTTACAAAAAGTGGTTGGCATGTTTATTAAGTGGCACACCTGCTATAATCCGGAGAACTTTTTTTGCATACGGAATGCTCTGAGAGCATAGGAAGACCTATTCTAAAGGAGTACACCATATGTTAAGTGAGTGTGGAACAGTGAATAATAGGAGGCTATTAGTGTTTGGGTGCTCAGAACTTTCTTCAGCCTACGAAGTAGGTAAAGTTGGCTGGATAGTTTTTTACACAACATTTTAATGTGATTTTCCTATTTGAGTGAATCGTCGGCAGTTATGCCAAGCAGTTAAACATGATTGTTATTTGTTAAGCGATTATTTGATGATGTAATAGTATTTTGGGTTTTATCTCTATTTAGCTTCAACTTGTTTCGTGAGAACCATTTTTCCACCTTTTCTTCCAGTTCTTGATTTACTTTTAATATAACGTCAATATCGGAACTTTCATTTAGCATCGTATTATCAACTGCATAGCAAATTATTGTTGTAGGAAGCATATAATCGAAAATGTCATTTATATAGATAACAAATTATGTAGGTCTCAGAACAGACCACTGACGGATGCCATGAAACATAATTTTTGTATCTGACAGAGTACCATACAAATAAACTGCTTGTTTCTTTGAAGAAAGATAATACATAAAGACATTTAAAGATGTTCCTTGGATTCCATAGTACTTAAGTTTTTCTGATAAGTAGATTGTGATTGACACAATCAAATGCTTTGCTCAGATCCCACAACATTAAAGAGGTGTGCTCGCCACGTTCCACATTATTTATTGCATTTTGTATTATTTCCATGGCTGCATCAGTTGTAGATCTGTTTTCCATGAAGCCATATTGATGTTTGTTGAGTATACTATATTTATTCATAAAGTATTGATTCATAACGTTCTTTAACTATGATCTCTACTATTTTCCCAAGATGGGTTATAATAATATAGATCTGTAATTATCAGATGAATCAGGATCTCCTTTGTTGAAAATAGGTATTACTTTGCTAAATTTTAATACATCTGTAAAAACCCCTTCAAGAAAACAGACATTGATAAGGATAGTTACCGGTTTGATGAGATAAGTTAGAGTTTCTCTGATGATGCATTAGATAATATATGGCATGGGAGTTTGAGCTTTTGAGTTTTTTTATGGAGCATACATCTTCATGGGTTACAGGTAACACAAAAAAAGAGCCTCGATGTGTAGGAAGTTTAGAGTAACAATCTGATATGTTGATATTACAGGATGGCAAGGATTTGATTATATCCTCGGCTATATTGGAGATATGGCTATTTGGGGTGAGATTTGAGTTACCAGTAGAATTTCGTTCATAATTTACTAACGTCCAAATGTCTTTCGATTTGTTTATGGAATTTTCTACGAAATGATCAAATGATTCTCTTTTAGCCCGGATAATTACTGTTTCATAATTGCGTTTGTATGTTTTTGTAGACTTCTCTATCGGCAGGATTTTTTAAGGGGATACTCAATGTCTGCAGTAGTTTTGAAGTGTTCCTCTGTCGTAGTTCATTAATGAAGAAAGAAGTAGGTCTTTTTTATTACTGTTTCAAAATTTTTCTGTGGAAAATATTCCCATACAAGAAAATTATATGTGTTATCCAAAAAGTCAGCCATCATGTTTATAGGGACATGGTTGTCATAAAACATCCACCAATCAACTTTTTGAAGAGACTGTTTTATGGCTATTCTGTTCCCACTCAGGTTCAGCAATATCTGAAGAAAGATTTGAAATTTGTAAGAACGGTCCACTATGATGGGAAATACTGGGATCTGAGGTCCAGTACAGCACTTACTATCATTTAAATTAGTCATTATATTGTCTAAGCAACTTGAAGATGTAGGAATCACTCTAGTAGCGGTAGTTAATTTAGGGTTTAGTCCAAAGGATTTGATTGATGATATTCAACCAGGAATTTGAGATGTATTTTTTTTAAATGTCGATATTAAAATCACCCATTAATATTATGTTTTCATATTTTGCTGATATGATTGCTAGAAGTTCTTCAATTTGATTGAAGTTAAACAACATCACAATGATCATCATCAAGGTACAGCTGTAGCTGTTCTATTTTATTCGTTAGACACTAGATATTGAAGTGGTAAATTTTCAATGTGTTCTTTTGAAGATTTGTTCTTCAGACAAAAAACTTTTGGTCACCTAAAAACCTCTTCCCTTTTTCGGAAATCGAATCTTTCGAATGCTATTTTCCTAGGCTAAAAGTTTGGATCATAGACTGTTTGTAATTTGTCAGAATTCACTCCAATCATATAAGACTGATAGTCACACAGGCTTTTGTGAATTCCAATATCTTCACACTGCTATCTAGAGTATTTAATGTTGTTTGTAAATAACTGAAAATGTTTTCTTGTGTTATTTGGTCTGGGACTCTGCTGATGTATAACCAATTATTTTCATCATCATCATCATCATCTTTTCTTCGGAAATTTTGGTCACCGTCACGTTTGTTTTTTTTGTTTTCTTTGCCTCCTAGTGGATGTCACGAAACCTTGGTTCACAGAATTTTCAATATCTTCTGAATTTAAATTAGTATTTTCATTCATAGTTTCCGTTTGATCTTCTCCTTATGTAGTAGAAAATGTAATTAAATGCTAGAAAAAACTGGTCATCTTTTTTTCTGAGAAGGTAAATGTGCCAAATGTGACACAGATTGATGAAGACATCTAACTTTCCGTGACCTTGAAATGAAAGAGAGATACCGCTAAATTTTTAAATTAGTGTGATTCCTAACACAGCCTGTGTTAGGAACCACGCGTAAAACGGTAAGACCTCGTTAATCCTTAGCTCACACAAGTGTTGACTGAGAGTTGTCGTTCGTAGGGGGGCGATAGCTGGTTAACGGAAAAACAGTTTTTTTAAACAGATTTTGAAAGTTCCTCATCTCATTCACTACTACTAATCCAGCTCAGAAAATAACAATCAGTACATACGTGTGAATGCTATTTTCCGGGTTTTTTGGCCGTGGTCTGCAGGTTTTTATACCTGACGTTTCGTCTACTGATCCGGAAGGCGATGTGGTAATGGTCGTAGTGCCCGAGTTGGTCGCAGTGATCGAGTAGTTGTTTCCATTGAGAATAACGGAGTAGTTTCAGTGTTGGGAACAACTCGATCACCCAATCGTGCACTACAACCGTTACCACATCGCCTTTGATAATGTCTACGGCAGTAGTAGACGAAATGTCAGGCATAAAAACCTGCAGGCCACAGCTTGGAAAATAGCTTTCACACCGTAATCTCCGGACGTGAAAGTTTACATTCTTCAAACAGTACATATATTTTAAAACCAAACTAAATTTGTTTAAGAAAAACATACTTGTACAATGTACATTTGAGGACACTTTGTTGAGATTTTCACAAACCTTAACAAGTTTATCAGTGGAGAATGAATTTTTCAGGTGTGTTTAATACTAAGTGCTGAGGGTCTACACATACCCTCCCTACTCAACAGATACAGATACTAATAAACTTCACACATGTATAATTATCTAATTTTGACCATTCATAAAAAGTTATGAATTATCATCTTATTGAAAGTGAAACTTTATGGAACCAAAATACAATTATAGCAATATGAAATAAATGCATGGATATTTAATTCTATTTGTTGTAATTCAAAATAGCTGATGTCCAATAATGTTCATGAGTGTTTCTGATATGTATAAAAAACTATGGTATCTACTCATACTTGTGCAAATCTTATATCAATAAAGTTTCTCTGACTCAATATCTGATCAAAAATGGACTGAGATTGTTTATTATAGTGCAATAAGAATAATCAATTGACAAATTAAATGTATATCTCACCTTAATACTTGATGGCATTTCAATTGGGAATCTACTGCTGATGATGTGGAAAGATTGATCAGAAGGTATAATAGACATGCAGATTCTGCACATCCTATCTGGCATATTTCTATTTGGGAACAGCACCTTTTTATTAATGTAGCAATTGTTATCAATATTCACAACATCTTGGGGCTAAAACAAAAAACAAATATCAAACAAAAACAATAAACTGTCACAACATTTTTATACAACATATTCAAAATTTTCAAATCACAAGAGAATTTAGTGGAATTTAAAAACTTTACATCATGTATCAAACAAAGCTTTTCTTTAGCTTTCGCAAATTCAAAAATATCTAATGGTTGCTCGTAAGTCTGCAGTTGTCAATAAAATACATTCTATGAAAGAAGACAATTTTTTGGAAAAACCGTAGGCTCTTGATAATTCAGTTCTATTAGATGTTAGTGAAGGCCCATCTGCCGATAAAATTTGAAGGGTCTAATTTTTCCCCCTGAAGTATAAGCAAATCCAAATAAACCTTTTTTGATTGGATGTTTTTGTAAAAGAACACATTTCGTCAACATCTTCGGAACTGTTAATAGTTCAAGTTTAAAATATGGTTGTTGACAAAAAATGCTTTTTTTATAGAAGTCACCGTTTTTCAAACATTCAGGATTCAAATCATAACATTCATATATATATTATAAAGTGAATAGGCAGTCATAGTTTCTCAGAATGGCCGTCTGGATCACCTGATATGACTTCAATAGATTATTTTTGTAGTGGCGAATGAAATCTATAGGATCTATGAACTATTGTAGAACTCATAAAAAGAATCAAAGGTGCTTGCAACGAAATTATCCCATAAATATTCCATAATGTAAGAAATGGACTTGTGAACAGAATTCATTATTGTCAAGAGAATTGTAAACATGGTGAATGGCCAACAAATGGTAAAATTATATTTACCGTTTGTTGGCAGAATCTGGAGACGAATATAAAACTGCTAATTACTCAAGAACTGCTGATTTGATTTACTAAAATACTCGGCGACGAGAGACGACACAAATTAAGCATACTGAAAGCTTTCAAAATCAAAATTCCATACTGAAGTTAGAATGGAACTTAGATATACTAACTGAAATATTCAAATGTGCTACAAGTTATTTTTGCAATTCTCCAAAGCTCAATTGCAATTATCATAAAAAGTACCAGATATCAGTTTACGTGTACGTTTTTAGAAAATTAACATAATTAAATTTGCGCTGACACATTCGTTTATCTTATATATGTGAGTTCGTGTTTCAAGCTTGTACCTGCATGAACGAAATAGTTTTTTACAAATAGTTATTTCTAATGATGTAGCCCAGGAAATACAATATCTTAGAGTTTAGAGATATGTTCCATTTAATCGTAACAGATAAAGTAGCCAGTTCTAGCAATATGGTTAGATTAAAAGAGCAAAAAAAAAAAGTTAAGCAAAATAAGATGAGCTACTTTTCCACAAAAATTAACAATGTCAGTAACAAAACTAAAGAAACCTGGAATATAATAAACATCGAGTTGGGAAGAAAAAAAGATCTTGAACTGAAAATATAACACTCAATCATAAGTCGGTTAACAGAACTATTTACTCATCATTTTGCAAATTCTGCCGAGACTGCAATTTCTAGTTACTTAGGTCAAAATCTAACATTACCTTGTACAGTCAGTACAAACATTAATATAGTACACCCGTTTGTACTACCGTTTGAGAATGGACCAATTACTGTATATGAAATTCACGTTGCATTGAGATTAATGAAAAATAAAAATTCGAGTGGATCAGATGATCTTACAATAGTTGTTAAATAGATAACTATCGACAAATTTCTTTACTCTGTTCACTCTCAAAACTGTATGAGAAAGTAGTGGCTAGTAGTAAATTATCTAGAGTTCAATAATTTGATATGTAATAATCAACATGAATTTCGAAAAAATCGTCCGATAGAAAAAGGGCCTTCAATTGTCTTAATAACATATACTCTGAAATTAATGTCAATAACCTTGTAATACAAATATTTTTTGATCTGTCAAGGCACTTGACACTGTTTCAATACATTTTCTATGTATAAAGTTAGTTAGGCTTGGGTTTCTACATAAAACATTATCTTGGTTAAAATCCTATGGGTGGTCATTTTTTGACTGTAACATTAGGGGTTCCTCAGGGATCAGTATTGTCACCTTCACTTTTTGTGATATTCGTTAATGATCTCTCGCAATATATTGATAATTGTTTGATAACTATGTTTGCAGATGAAACCAAAGTGACAATTACTGGAGCCACATTAGAAGTTAAACTAACATAGTTCAAAGAGGTCATTGACAGATTTACTTCATGGAGCCAACCCAATTATTCAATATTGAATACCTCTAAATCTGCCTCAATAAAATTTTATAATAGGAAAAACAACATTCCAGAGGAAATTGATTTACTGATGAAATAACGATGTCATGTGACGTAAAATTTCTAGGAAACGTATTAGATGAATCTCTAAATTGGGATTTACATATTGATAGTGTATGCAAGAAACTCATTTCAGCTTTTTTGCAATAAAACAAATGAAATTGTGTAGATACACATAACCTTTTAACCATATACTTTGCAATGGCATATGATGATCAATACAGAAAAACACTTGTCTGAGAAACAAGACACTAATAATGAAAAATTGTCATGACATTTCGAAGGTATGAAGTAACTGAAATTTAAAAAATATTTTTTCAATTACTGACTTCAGGAATCTGCTAGTAACTTCAATATTTCTTATTACCTTCAGACGACTACATATTGAAAACATTCATAAAATTGTAAATGGTACCAAACTCACAAACGATTTTTTTATGGATTGGATATGAAAATTTGTTTTTATTTATTGTTCCATAGGCTTGGCTCTTATGGTGTATTTATTTCAATGTGACCTAGTTGATTCTACAACATTTTTATCAATTTAAAGATATAGATGGCTGGTATGATAAATATATTATGTAACATAAAACTTCCCCACAGGAATCCTTGCTACTCATATGGAAAATAATTCTCATAACTTTTTTTACAAAAGAAAATCCTGTTTAGTTCATAACTACTTTCCCAAATAATTATTCCAAATTGCAGACCAGACATGAAGTTTGGCAACCTGCGGTTCTTTGGATATGAAGCTATGGCTCTTTAGTTCCATAAATATTATTTATTTTACAAAAAAAAAAATCGTTCTGAATCGATTAACGAGATGTAGGCACCATTTCTTCAAGTGTCTCTAAAGGGACAACACAGATTCTTCAGAACAAAAAAAAAACATGAAAGTCTTATTTTTCGCTGCATAGTACACCAAGAAGAGGTCACTGTCATTTTTAGCCACAATAAATCCTTTCGGTTTGGGGTGGAGGGTCGAATAGACCCATTCACTTTGGACCTTACCTAACATAACACCAAGAAGTGCTTTGTGCCCAAAAATTTCCGGCAGAAATATTTAAGGTCATGAATTTGGTAATTAAGATTGTTAACAGCATCTTGTCAAAAGCACTTTACCATCGTTAATTCAAAAAAATCTTAAACGAAATGAAGGCTTAGTATTCCAACATCCTTCTTCACAATGAAGTGCGATGATTTTCCAAAGGTAAGGTTAGGAATGTTTGGCTTTGTGCTTGAATGAAATAAATGCATTTCTCAATGAAACAGGCATCACCCTGAATTAGAGAACGGCAAATTGTTGCAAAAATTTTACTTCATGGTTGATATCACAGCGAAATTAAAAGAGCTGAATCTAAAACTGCAAGGTAAGGAAAACCCAGCCTATGTTTTGGTAAGAGAATTGGTTTGTTTGAAAGAAAAATCAATTATTTTTGCAGAAGATAATCAATGCAGTAAATTACTTCATTTTCATTTTCTAAAGTAATATCGCATTAAAACAAGTACAAAATCCACATTGAGCTATTTGGAGTTGATACTGGATCTCTACAAATGAAACTGATCGATTTAAAAAGTAAAGCTTTGTGGAGTAGAAAATTTACAGAATTGGAAAGCAAGTTGGAAAAGTTGGAGGTCCAGAAATGTATGGACAGCTTTAAAAGAAATGCCGCGATTTGAGGCACTTATATTCGACGCATGGAATAGTCTTCCAGATTGCTACAGTGACTTGAAGAAGTTGGCATTTGGAGAGCTGACTATCTTCGGATCAACACATTCGTGCGAGCAAGCGTTCTCTTGCATGAATATAATTAAGAGTAAAGTAACAAGCCAACTAACAAATTGAAATTTAGAGTCGTGTTTGAAACATAAAGTAACAAATTATGAGTGAAATGCTATCCAAACTTTCTAAAACCATGCAAAGCCAACGCTCCCATTGAGTTTGTTTGATCAATTGTTTGTTACATTTCATTAGTTCGAACTTCCTTTGTCTAATATGCCCTGCGAAACTCCCAAAGATAAATTCAAGGCGTCTGATCGTACTTTTTTTTTATTCTGATTGAACTTTCTGTTACCACAAACTCCATATTTATAAAGCTTATGTAATGAAATATAGTGATTTATACAAGCAAAAGCCTTCAAAAGATCCAAGAAAACTCCACGGTTTTACTAGAACTATTTCAATACTATAATATATTTCAAATAGGCATCCTAATATACAAAAACATTTTGAAATTGGATAAGACAAGTTCATCTGGGAAAATTCGGTTCACGAATGATTTATTGGTGAGAAAAGTAAACATAAACAATCTCTCGAGCAGAACTTTTCAATATTTGATCGAGTATTTCATCAACTCCTGTGCTTCTTTCATTTTTCATATTATTCACTATTATAATTATTTTGTATTCAGTAGCGGGACAGAAGCTTGTTTATGAAATTCGATAGCGCTTTCAAAGGCGAAATTCATACTAGTATCTCTATGTTGTGATAAAAGTTCACAGGCAGAATTTGTGAAATATTTGTTGAAACAGGAGGCTCGTTCATATCAATTTTCTCTCTAGTTATTGACAGTGACTAATTTAATAAATTGTCACATCGTTTTTGATTTGTTGTCTAATTGAACTATTTGATTTATAATATCATTTCTTCTTCTTAGATGGGGTCAATAGTAGGCATGTATTGGTAAAAAGCTAGTAGAATTTTTCATTTCATCAATCACTGGTGAATCGAAAAAACATTTTTTGTTCAAATTTTTTCGATAAACGACTTGGGAAAGTAAAAAACTGAAATGATAGTTGAGTGTTTGGTAGGAATGTGAAAAAAGCTCTATTATATTGTAAACATCTGACCAGTCTTCAGTCTTTAGTTTTATACAAAACTTTTTTATTGAAACTGAATCATACACTCGAATCTCGATTTTTTTCATTAATTTGGTCACACAGTAATACTTTACCTCTGGTTTCATCACTTTTTCATCAACTTTGAAATTCGTTTTCACATCATTCAAACATGACAGAGCGGGGAGATATTCTTGTAAAATCATTAATAGTTAGAATGGAATTGTAAATAGCCAAAAACGTTAATTACGATTGAGACACAACATGCCCTGATAACATATTCTCAAATAAAGAGAGTTCAAATGCAGAAGTTCTTAGTGTTCCACTGGCAGATCATGATCCTCAAATCTTCACATACAAAATCAGGTGTGACAAAAATACTAATAAGAAATATGAGCTAAACTTTTCCAACAAAAATCTAAGTGTATTCAAAAGTCATCTCATCGCTAGCATCGCTAATCGTTGAACCACTTACCATCATAATAAATAAATGTCTTTCTGATGGTTTCTTTCCATCTGTGTTCAAACCAGCCAAAGTTCTAGCTGTATTCAAGAAGGGAGATGAAAAATTACCTGAGAATTACAGACAAATTCACATATTGCCCACCCTATCCAAAGTAATGGAGAAAGCTATTTTAATACAGTTTAGTAACTACATTGAAAGCATTAATTTCTTACATAATCATCAGTTTGGGTTTAGGAAAGGTAAAAGTGCCATAGACGCTATAAACAAATTAGCTAATAACGTTATTGAAGCTTTTGAAAATAAACAATCCTGTTTAACTATCTTCAAAGATCTGTCGAAGGCTTTCGATTGTGTCTGTTATGATAAACTGTTGGAGAAATTAAAATGGTATGACATAAGAGGAATTCCCAATAAAATAAGTGAATCATATTTAGCTAACAGAGCACAAAGAGTTTACAATAACAATATGATAAGTCAAGAACGTAGTATCAAAAAGGGAATCCCTCAAGGATCCATACTGGGGCCTGTCCTGTTCCTAACTTATGTTAATGATTTACCTTCATATATGTATCTCAAACTTGAATTACTGACAACACGTCATTTTCTGTACATATAGATAGAACCCGTGATGTTGATCACATATCGGTAAATATGTGTGCCTTTGCTAAAGAGTGGTTCGACTCTAATGAACTGTATATGAA
>WOGO01003317.1:0-27178 GCA_015342085.1 Leptinotarsa defecta | reverse complement strand
AAATCAGTCCAAACAGTCTGAGACTGCACATATCAGCAAAAGGATATTATTAACATTTCAGATTGGAGTTTGAAGAATAAATGTAAGAGTTTTATTATATTGTCGCAACTCAGTACTCGCTTTGCTCATCACGAGAGGATTTATCGATGTTTCAACCAACTCTCTTTCATCCAAATAATGAAAGAACTCATTTAAAACTGAATGAAATATTTATTATGATGAAAATAAAAAAATTACGCTGAGGGTTGTTAATAAAATAGTTGAGAAAGATACAAAGAATCAACAAAAAACTTACATTGTATTGCTACCCAGCAGAAACGAGGAAAAGGAGATGTGCTGCATTCTAAAAATGCTCTGGAACCGTTTCTGAAGAGTGATCAGTGAATACTGAATAAATTTCTCAATACTTTCTGTTGATCTTGACTTCCCTCAATATTTATAAAGATTCATATGCTGAGGTTGCAACTTTCCTCTGGTCACCTTACTAAGGTAAAATGCTCAATACGCATCCGTGCAACTTTGCACATTTGGAGATTGTTTTATATTTCCATATCCTGTAATCGTATCAATTTTTATGTCTATGAACTTGGAATATTAAAAGATGGAATTGTGAATACTGAGTGTTTTTGTTTTAGAATATTGAAGTTGGGGTTGAAACATGTTTCAATTCATGTATTTTCTTGAATGAATTTGAATTATTTCATGACTAGTTTTCATATTTGATAGTATTCATATAAAAAAACATAAATTATGAAATTATGATTTCTTTCAAATAAAAATATTCGCGGCCACTTTTTGACTGGCAACCTGTCATGAATGTATGTAAAAATTTGAGTTTGATTAACTACGCTATGGACGTAGTGATTTTGCAGCGGGATCCTGTACTAGAACTGTTTCTGAGCACCTCAGAGAAAAATATTTCGTTGATTTGATCAATTGCAAGCTAACAGAAAAAGTTTATTTCGTTTGAAATGAGAACAAACGAAAATAATTGTTTATCCACTCATTGTCTGTGAATGTTCTTAGTAAACAGAAGACAGCAAGAATTCATACTAGTTACTCGGAGCATACCTCAAGGAACTGTATTGAGACCCATCTTATTTCTTCTATATACATATTTACATCTTCAAAATTTCTAAATAATTTCAATTGCTGGAAATAACTTCAATTGCTGATGACACAACCATCACTCTTGTTGAAAAAACGTGGAAAGAAGTATGAATTCAGGCTGAAATAGGCACCAAAATGATTTTCAACTGTTTGAGTTCTAATTTATTGAGTGTCAATGTCAAAACAAATGTACTGCATTTACTCCAACAACTAGCAACCACCCGGCTGAAAACATTATAAAAATCCACAAAACATCTTATACAAATGTTCCCTATTCTAGCTGTACTCCTATACATAAAGCGGACACAATAAAATACCTAGAGGTATTAGTGGACCAATCTCTTCGGTGGAGTAAACACATTGATTACACAGTAACTAGACTACGTAAATTAATATATAAATTCAATCAGCTCAGGAATAAAATAAACAAGGAAATGATATTTAAGGTATATGCTGCCTGGGCTAACTCCATAATACGATACTGTATGATAGTATGGTGTGGTACCTTCAAGACATCGCTAGTTAACTTGAAACTGATTGAAAGTTCAGTTAAGATCATGAATGTTCCACGATGCAGACTCACGCATAATCAAAAATATATAACGTGTTTTGGACCTAAACTTCACAAAACTCTACCTGAACCATTGAAAGGCATGAGAAACAAACTGAAATTCAAAAAGGAGTTGAAAATATTTATTGACATTGATTATGATATGCATTCTGCTGATACTTGAATATGGAATAACGATTATTAGAGGTACCATCAAGAGAGCGTCTTCTCTCTTGTTTTTTCTATCTCTTTCTTTCTCCAAAATTAGTATGTCTGGTTATATTCACTATAAGATTCACTATTTTGTTTGCTAGCAACAATACAAACTTGCTTATGTTGCCGTAACTTTCATCAGTTTTCCTTCGTTCGCTTTGACTTCACTCACATTCTCTAAAAGCAAAACGTTTCGACAGAATCAATTTAACCCCATTACACTATTTTTTCCAACAAATGATTGACGTTAGTCTATAAATTAACATAATTTTTCAGTTCATGAACCCAAATCGCACCCAAATCGGTTAAGTCGATTTCGAAATTATCGCACACAAATGTACAGACAGGCAGACAGCAATCAGTTACACTTTCATTACATGGCTGAATGATATTATACCACTACTTCTGTGTGGAGGTTTTAGGTGGAAGTTCGAAAAGAATATTTTTGATAGAATGTGGAAGTAGTTCAAAACTATTCGAAATCTCAAATGTCTCCAGTATTCGTACCATATTGAAGATGCAAGTTTGAAATTTGAAATTAATGAAACCGAATTGTAAATTCATTACCAAAATCTCAGCATATAAGAGTATTTGATATTCATTATCCCCAACTTATACCGCCACTTATTCTTCAGAAATTCCATGAAATCTCTCTTGATATTGAATATAAAAAATAACACTCAGTTCAAATGGTCTTTTTCTTTTCATCCTTGCTTTGATTCCCGTGATGAATTCTTGGAATTCAGCAACATTCCTTTCCTCGTGTGAACGAAAAAATTTAAATGTTTCACATGAGAAATTCCGGTAGCCATGAAACAGGTTTATGATACTCGTCTCATTATCTGTTTTCAACCATTTTTACAGTTCTGGTTTTCTCAAATCTACTGTTCGGTAGACGTGTTGTTCATCTTGTATTGTAACATGGTAACAAACAAGTGTATGGGCAGATTTGGTAGATTATTTTAGTTCATATTATTACACCAATAAAACATCATCTACAGCAATTCTATTTAATTATTCAATAATAACCAATAACTTGCTTAAATTCGTGTTATAAGTTGTTTACATGCATCTTATATACAGGAATACTCATTGCAGTTGACCAACTATTTCAACGGAAATATGAGCAAAGAGGGTCGAAGAGAGGAGTCGCTGGTTGTAAAGAGAACCTGCCCATCGATAGATGTGTAACGCAGGACTCGATACAGTATAAATGTAACCTGTCTGAATCGATTACCGCAAGGCATTTGATACAACATCGCATGAGCTCATCTTGTATTTGCTCAAATGCCTGATTGCACTTTGATGACGGACTCGCTTCACCATAACATCTGGTCAGGCTAGAGTCCAAACAGAGTGGGTTACTGTCAGAAGAGGTGTGTTTCAGGATAATTCTCCAAGTCACATTCTTTTCTGCATTTCTCTACTGTCGTTATCAGTTGCGCTCGTAAGAATACTACAGCCCTGCCCAATACAACCATTCTATGCGGAAGCGAATGAGATCTATAAGCATTCAAACGCTTTCAACAGAAAATAAGAAGGTATAAGAGTCAGTAGAAAGTGGTATCCAGTACTCAAGAAGGCCAGGAATAAAACCATCGACATCTCCAACAATACACCTATCACCAACGTTGGCCAATCAGAACGAGCTAACATATGTGCGGACCAATCAAGAGTGAGCATTTTTCATGGACAACCTCCTATCAGTATGAATATGAGTGGAAACTGTGACGCCGAAACCCGTTATTACATAAGGTCACCCATTTATTTTATATTACCATTCTTAAACTTTGTGCCTCTTGCACTACCCACGTTGTGGGTAGTGATCATTGGTGGATAATACTGGCACAATCCCTGACTATGTCGGGGCTTCGGAGACCTGGCAAGACCAGCTCACCCTTTGGAAAAAATAACAATAATATCCAGACCTCTCTGTCAAGATGATGGTTTTAATTATTGGAGTCTTTGGTAGAATTATGCCCTCTCTACTCTGGAATGTCAAAATGATGTTGGTTTGCCGCACCAAAGTAGAAATCTTAGTCGGACTAATGAGATGGCTGTACTTCTTGACTCACTTCGCTCACTCAGAGTGCATTATTCTCAGAACCAATGATCACTTACCGCCACGGTGTGGGGAGTAGTCGTTGGTTGATAATCCTGGAGCGCCCTCCCGAATGTATCAGGGCTTCGAAGAATAGGGCCTGACCAGCGCAAACTTAGGTTAAAAATAATGATGCTACAATTTCACATAAAAGATAATGAAAAATACTGCAATCATCCAGATGAAAATAAAAGGCGAAGTTCAGAGTTGAATAAGTTGTAGAATATAATTTACAGATTACACTCAAAACATGTCACAATATCAACACCGTATAATGTATTATGATCTCTGCGAAAATAGCTTCTGTTCTTTATTCCAAAGAATAGAGCTAAATTGAAAAATACTTATTCGTTATTCAACGATAAGTTTTCAATGGGCCAATTGATCTTTTTTCATTTGGATGCAGAATTATTCTTTATTTTTTCAGACAAGGAATTCTCGTCTCATCTCACATTGAAAATATATGATTTCATTTTAGTAAACAGTTTCTCAGTTGGCTCGTTTTCTTTCATATAATTCTCAGGTCAAATTGGACCCATACTCTCTATAGCAATTTCTTTCGAACAAATTCGAATTGTCAATTCAACAATTCTCAATAGTTGTTAATATTACTAGGCCTTCTTACTTGAAAAAAGTGACAAACCTGTCGAATTTCAGTAAACAAATGGAAATATCGAAACATTCCATTAGAACGATTTTTTTATTTGAAATTTCAATACTGAAACTAAAAATGATCAAGGATTTGAAAATATCTACGAAATGTCTGCAAATGAAATCAGGCTCAAACCATTTCAATGAAACCAAGGAATTCTTGGAAAAAACTTGGAAAAAAATTGAGGAAGAAAAAATCAACCGTCATCGATTTTTATTTAATTTTTACTCTCACTTATCGAGACGGCTATAAATATAAAATATCGTGTGGAAATTAATGTTTCTCTTTGATTATTTGAAAAGTTTTGTGAATATTTGAGAAAAACAGAACTAAGCAAGTTTTCTACGAATAATTTCAAAATGAGTTATTTAATGAAGACATGAATGATTTTTATTCTATTTGATCATAGTATTGACGATTAATTATAATTTTCAAATGATCCATATGTTTTTTTCAATTATTTGATCTGATTTCAGTTGAAATTAAATATACACATACTCTTTATTCAAGAATATTCAGCATTGAGTGAGATAGAAGAATAAAGAAAATCTTGAAAAATTGCATTACTAATTAAATCACACAGCGAAAATTAAATCATACCGAATTTGATATCTCCAATTTTTTCTTCAAAATTATACAATAAAATTGAGAGGGAGGGAAAAGTTATCTCCTATGACACTTCAAGAGAAAGTGGAAAGGTCTCCGAAGAAAATGATCAAAAATGTCAATATTCTGAATGTCAATACATTCTCAAAGATAACTCCATGACGAATATCAATTCATTACTCCCAACAGATGAAAAGTTCCAGGGAAAAATAAAAACACCAATCGTATCTGTTGACACCGAAACAGTTATATCCGCAAACAATTAAATATTTTCGTGATCGAATAGATATATTTCATTCAAATCCTCTGAGAATATCAATTTCAACTGTTGCACGAATTTCCATTTATATTACAAAACTCCCGCAAAACTCCCACACCAATTCACTCTGTGATTATTATGAATTGTGGAGCGAGACATGTAGCGGCATAAAAGAGTCATCTATCACTTTTATGATGCGTGATTAGTCTTGGATGAAATCATGATGGTAGTGCAATCTCTATGTGAAATACCGATAGACGGTTAATAATGTGTATGAAGTATGCGTAAGAATGAGAAATTTTGGGCCATGAAGATAGAAAGAAATAATAGTGAAAAAAATGAATGAAAATCAAATTTTAACGTGACAATTTCACAAAATTCCCAACTTTTCGCTGTTTTTCCGACTTGGGAAAGTTGGGGAATTTCTGGTCGTGAAGATAGAAAAAATAATAGTAGAAAACAATATACACAATAATTATTTAAGTGTTGTTTCCTTTCATTTGTATTGAATATTCCTATATAAGGTGGATATGATGGAAGACCAAGGACCTTGGTCCAAAATAGAATAATTCTCATTATTATTCTTATAATCACCAAAGTTTATTTTTGTTTGTGCATAGCCTAACGGGCATAATTATTCAGCCAATCTTTGTATAACTATGTAATAAAGTTAATATATTATAGTAGTAACTAATCTCTCGATTTCATTTTTTCAAAAGTTGGGAAATTTTGCTGGTGGAGTTGAAAAAATTTGGATTCTCTCCCCCTCTGGTTTTTCTTTTCGCTACGGCCCTGGGTGTAACTGTTATCATGCATTGCTAGTGTATATTGAAATGTTTTGCCCTTTCAGAATAACAAATTCTCCTAGGGAAGGAAAGAGGTAGACAAGTTTGAAACAGGTGACTTCTAAGCATAGCTACTACAATCAGCAGAAGATCAAGCGGTTTCATTTAAAACTTCTTCGAAGATTCAGATCCCATTCAGCTAAAATGAATTGTTTTCATGAGAATACTTTAAGAGGTACTTAGCATAGACAGGCCTCAAATAGGAAGGTATACTGTCATTAGAGTACAGTATACGAGTACAAAGAGTCAGTAAGGAGAGTTCTGTATCTGTAGAGTAGGACCACAGCACTTAGGCCATATGTGACCCATTGTACATCCTCCCGAGAAGTTCTCCTCCTAGGTCATCGTCCATCCTGTCCTTCCCAGGAAGGTGAAGGGAGACATCTTCTTTATATCGGCAGGTGCAGGCCAAGACTCGCTCTTATTGATGATAACTCCAGACATTCGCAAAGGACATGCCTGACAGTTTCATCCTTCTGTTCACACATCTTGAATGGAGATGTGTCCACAAGCCCCTTATTGTGGAGGTGTTTCCTTAGTTGACAGTGGCCAGTCAGAAATCCTACTGTTAAGCGTAGTAAAGAGAGTTGCTGTTTCCACAGTTTTGAACAAGTAGACTTTATCAAATTTTAATGGCACAGTACGTTTTCTGTTTAAGTTTGAGATGTTTGACTGCGGATATTTGTTAAGAGTTCTGTTCACGAAATTCATCAAGAAATTATATTACCCATGAATTTTTATAATTAATGAAGGAATTGTACCCTGAACGACTTCAGTGATCAAAAGGATATTTTCAATTTGAAAAGAGTTTACGGTGTCATGGTTAATTTGAAAAACGCTCGAGTGAAAGGTGGCGATATTTAAATTGTCGTTTCGGAAACGAAGATCAACAGTTGACCTTCTATCGTATGTCACCCATATTTGGAATAATGCAATCGAAAAACATGAAGAATCAAGAGCTATAGCGCTTGATATATCTAAGACCTTCGACCGTGTGTGGTATGAGGGTTTGCTGGCTAAACTTCGATGCTATGGCTTGCCGCATCATTTTTGTCTGTGGATCTTCAGCTTTCTGAAAGAATGTTCCCTGCAAGTGGCCGTCGACGGATATCTCTCGAATACGAAGAAAGTGATATTCATTCGATTCAGGATTCGTGAAATACCAAAAAATTGTGGAATTGGCCGCGGTGGAAGTGCGCATCGGAAGGCCGTGGGTTCGATTCCCGCCTCGACCAAATATTTTTCTTGAGAGAATTTATCTGGTTGAAGCTGGGATGATTCTGCAAAACTGTTAGGAATCACACGTTAAAAGGTAAGTCCTCGTTAGTCCTTAGCTCGCACAAGTTTCTTAACTCTTGAGAGTTGTCGTTCGTATGGGGGCGACAGCTGATTAACGGAAAAACAGATTTTGAACAGACAGACAGGTTTTTAAAGAAATATCATTGAGAGAGATTGCACATCACAAAGTTATATCGACTATGTCAGTTCGAAAAATTTTTAGAAAATGAAATCAGACCTCACAAAATCATAAAAATACACCATTTGCATTTATTGCCCTATGGTAGAAGAAAAATATTTTGTAGATGGCTATACTCAGAATAATTCAATCTGTAATGAAATTCTATGGTATGATGAGAGTAGATTCACAAATAACGGATCATTTAACATGAATATTGAATTACACTGGTGACGAGAAAATTTCTTTGTATATAGAGAGATGTGGAGTTGATGTTTGGCTTGGTGTGCTAGAATTCAAGATCATAGGTTTCTACTCTTTTGTGACATCTTTAATGGGGAAATAATATTTGGAATCCTTGTCAGAGACTCTAGACAAGTAGCAGAAAGGTTTGCCTTCGAATATTCTGAGAAAGTATCAATATTTGTAACATGGTGGACCTACGCCACATTCCAGAACTATTCTTCAGGACGATGAATAGGAAACAATGGTGCTATTAAGAGGTTACCATGTTCACCTGACCGGACCCTTCTAGACTTTAACTTGTAGGGCTTTATTGAATACAAGGTATTTGGCTCAACTTCTGGCAATATTGACGAATTGCATAGCTATAACTCCACAAATGATGGAACATTGCCATGAAATACTATTGAAACATATTGCATATCAGATAATAATATTCGCCTCTATTCGAAATGTAGGCGAATATTAAAATAACATTGATATTCTCGATCTGAGAACAGAATATTCTAAATCCCCCAAATTGAAAACTTGTCTAATATAACCGACCTTTTAGGTCTTACCGGTTCCGAGGTAGCAATAATGGGATCAGCTGAAAAAAACGTCACGTATGTACCTATATGAATCGTAAGACTAAAAATACTCAGGTTAATAGGTTAACAAATCAACATTTCAAATTTGTATGAATTTCAATTTATCTATTTTTCATGAATGCAAGGAAGCAAGCGTTGTTTTTCAAAGACATTATTCATTCAATTTTCAGAATCCAATATTTCTTGTAAATACTTTTTCTTTGAATATCTATTTCTCGTTATGTTGATGGAGAATAAAAAAATTGAAAAAATAAGAAAAAACAACGGATGTCGATCTATAGGAGATTCTTCAGAATGAGTTTATGTATTACTATTGAAAAAAGCATCAATTATTCAACGGTTTAAGTGAGTGATAACCGAAATGATCCATAACTCACCCCTTCGAACCAAACCCAGTTAACCAGATTCATTACCCACAATGTCATGGCCAATCACAGATGAGCAAATTTAAAAATTCTCAGTTGTTTTTCCAGAAATTGATATTTTTTGAAATTCGACAAATGATAACGCATGATTAGAAACTTGGGTAGAGTCATATCTGACAGATTATTATTTTTTCTTCTAGTAATTTTTCGAACTGTTTGAAATAAAATAAAATAGGAATGGAAAATAGGTTTATCAGTACACTTCCTGTTATGAAATTCAATGGTATCAATATGATTCAGGATATCTTTCATGAATGAATCTTTTTTTTCAAATATTCCTATTATAAGTCATGAGAAAAGTATGGTTATTACTCACTCGAATGATTTACCAAATTCTCACGAGTGATAGCCACATTTTTTTCATTTTATTTGAAATATATTATTTTTCTATAGTTTAGTACAAATCTCATTTTTCAGGAGGCGCAGAATGAATTGCCATTTATATTCTTCCTGTTTCATTAGAAATCTGTATTTGCGACGTTTCGCTACGGCTGCGTAACAGGCTCTCCACGTGACACTCGCCGATGCGAATATTCGCGCGGTGCCTACGGCGAAGCGTTTAGCGACTGAAACAAACGCATAGGAATGTACTCATGAAGCCACGCGCAACAACGACCGGCGAAGTGACCAGCGAAATGTTTCGAGCGAATCACGTAGGCGACTTGCAGCGCGGCCGGCGAGTTAAACAAATTCAAGAATCTGTACGGCGCGAGCACGGAGTCGAGCGGTAGTCGCGGCGAATAGTGCAGTGATCAAACGAGTTTATTTGTTTTCGGCGCGAAAAATGAACACCGAGACTTTTATTGCTGAATAAAAGACTGATTAAAAAGTTAGAAATTCATTATTCATTCTACCGTCAATAACAAGGTAGAAGTTGTTTTTTGTTTTAGTTGTACGAAAAATTACAGTGATATAATTTAGATTTTTGCAATAAATAACATAAATATTTGAAAGTGTTCTTATTTCATGAAATAATAATATGCAGGGTAACATTTAATTAGCTGATAATATTTTGGGCAATAGCTAATGTCAGTACCAATTTTTCAGCGGCACTTAAATTCTATTTGCATTAACTTTTTTCTTCAATTCTGGTTATATATTCATAAGAATATAATCGAAGGTTTCAATACTCATTCTGGTATACTCAAAACAGTTTTCTGGGGATAATCTGTATTTCTCGTACTTCTTCGCTGTCGGACTATTGGTCGCGACGGCGAACGTGACTGCCCGTGGCCTACAAACGGGGTCGCGCGAATGGTCGCCTCGTTCCCCGCTTCGTCGTTCGCACCGCCGATCCCCGTGGCGTATTTATGTTGACTCCTCATGTCATTTGGTGTGCGAATACCTGTATCTGGTTAATGTAAATTACGCAAAGATGTTTATATTGACTCAGGTAGTCTGGTGTGATAATACCTGTAACTCGATTTGATGCAGATTTGGTACTATGTTCGTTGACCCTTTCTACCTGCTGCCATGTTGTTTGCCATTTTTCATGTGTTTGTATCTTCTTGGTGAGTTTGAAAACCGTTTTGATGTTGTGATTCAACAAAGCCTTGTGTCTGTTTAAGACAAAAAGGGCTCACTATCAACAGCAGAGGTTTATCGCATACCGTGTATTTTTGGGAAGGTATACATCGGAACCACTAGAAGATCCTTGGAAACAAGACTGAAGGAGCATGAGAGACACTGCAGACCAGGTCAAACGGACAAGTCGGAAACCACAGGATTCTGTTTGAGAACACAGGACTCATTGCCCCCGACCAGGGATACTATAGCCGACTAGTACGTGAGACAGATACAGGTATTAGCATACCAAACTACCTGAGGAGTTTGGTGTGCTATAGATATTACGCAGCCGTAATATCTAGTCATCGGAGATATCAACTCATGATGTATAAATCTCTGAAGAAGCTATCCAATAGCGCCAGCTAAACGTCAGGAAGAAATTTCAAAAATTCACGGCCTCTAAAACCGGAAAATAGTGACACTGAAAACCTCGGTCGCGAAAAACTTAACCATTTTGTCAGATTCATACTGTTGGATCAATTTTTTTGTGGTCGAAAAATACGATTGCGTAGAGACCGGAAAACCATCGAAAGAGGAGTATGGCGACTTGTGAACTTTGTTTTTTCGGGTTCTGTATCAGGATTTTTTTTTGAAACGTTTGAAGCTTTTTAATTCCCGAAATCAATTTAAGGTCTCTATTTTTGTGGAGTCATCCTCACTATGTCACTTTGTATATTCCACAGCCCATATCCGACGTTATCCAAAGGCTTGAACATTATACATCGCGAAACCTCTCGGAGGTCGTCAGGAAATGAACTGTGAACGTTCAGGGTATCATGTGTTCATTACCTGGACAATGGGAAACGTGGTGCTGGGAAGTAATGAAGCTCCGTGAGTGCATTGTTCACAATTTGGTGCGTTTAATATTTAGTAGTAATCTCAGATAAAGGTCGACTCAGTCCCAGTGCTTACTAAACATTAGCATATCTAAATAGTGTATTGGTATCGTGAATATGCATTATATTTCTCATTTTCAGAGAATATTTTAGATAGTGATGGTCAGTCAAATAACAAAGAGGTTGTGGAAAGTAATTTTTTATCATTTACATGAAATATTACATCGAATCTTGTGGTCTGTAAGCTATTGTGGAAGAAAATAATTTCTTCATCTGCTCGACCAGTCGATTATCATAACATCGTGAGTTTTTTCAACCTAATTTACATTATTTTCTGAAATGATTTTCATAAATCAACAATTAGCACATAAATAATATTGCCCACTATTTGTATCTTCTTAGAACTAACTGACAAAAACAAAGTGGGCCATAATAACACGGCCAATGTTGCTAGATCATTTTCATGCTCAGCTGTCCAAAAATAGTAGATAGAAATAAATGACAGTGAGGAATATATTTTATAGATTCATTCTATATATATGGTGATTTCCAGTATTTACAGTCATATGACAATTATTATAGGGAATAAACTGAGTCATCAGTTGATTTTAATTCTCAAACAGTAGATTAGTAGCTTGAAAGCTAAAAAAGGGGGATCTAGTGTAAAACCAGTAAACCTTGCAACCCTGCCAGTTTTTTTCAATACTTATTCTAATATTTCGAGCGAAAGCATATTAAAAAAAAATTCTAATTGAAAAAAAATTATGTGTTTGGATTTTAATTATAATGTTTGGTGTGGATATCAAACAATTCTGTTTTATATTGTTCTATTTATTTTAATTTTTTTTTTATGTTTTCGAGATCATATATTTGTTGAAGTGAAGTCTAGATTATCTGAGGTTCTGCGAAAAATGTATCGTCGCTCGTATACCGACTGGTGGTCAATTTTATCAGATATCGTTGTGAATCGTGTTTTGTGTTGTTGTGTATCGTGTTTTGTTGTTCACAAATTTTTTTGTTATATTTGTTTTTTGAAGTGAATAACGATTACGGAAGTCTGTACATCTTCAAGGAAAGCAGACCTACAATTAACGTCATAAAACACAGGGGTAAAATTAGTAATATAGTATGGAGTGATATGGTATATTATTATTATCATTTTTCCACTGAAGTTTACGCCATTCAGGCCCTATCTTCCGAAGCCCTGATACTTTCGTAAAGGCGNCGTGGGATAAGTGATCATTGGGTCCGATCATCATATGCACCTGAGTAAGCGAGTGAGCCAAGAAAGACAGCCTTCTGCATCTGTCCGGCTAAGATTTCAGTCTTAGTGCTGCAAGTCGGTATGATTTTGAGATTCGAGAGTGGTCTGGATAGAGTCTGCGGAGTTCAAAGAGAAAATCTCGATATTTTATCCGGACGATATTCGTTTCGCCAGGAGCTGACAACTCCACGACAAATATAGCCTTACTCAGATGTTCGAGAAGGACTATATCAGGCTTATTAGCTTGTTTGAGCCTGAGGGTGGAAAATAAATTTGGCACTTCTCTTTATCCACAACGGATTCAGTATTCCACGGAGCGTAGGGCAACACCGGTGTCTCGCCAATACCGTAAGAGTACCGCAGGTAGAAAAAAAGCACTCTTAGGGCAGCGCTAAATCAATGGATATGGGCCGTGACCGCATATGCCGGACATGCTAACAGCAAGTGCATTCGGCTCTCGGACGCATCGCGGCAGGCCCTGCACCTTGTGTCAATCTCTATACCCATCACGCGACTGCGGTAAACTAAGGTGTTAAAGACACTATTCTGGATACCATGGTGAATTTTTCAGTTTCCAACTTTAGCCCCCTCGACCTGAAGAAAACGAAAGTCAGGCTCTTTGATAAGCCAAGGTCTTGTAATTATTATTATGCGTGCGTGCACCCACGCACTGTTTGTGCGTGGGATGTGTGTTTTTACTCCGTATTTTTTGCTAATTTACATGTTTGTGATGGATATTAGAAAATAAAGTATGGTTTGTGGATTTTTTGATCATTTTCCATAATATGATACACTCACTATCATCACTATCATCAAAAGTTTCTTATGGGAAGCATGTAGACATATCGTCAACAAAGCATTGCAACAACTAATCTGTCCCTTCCAAGTCAATTTTATTTTGTTCGTGTGTCAACCACCAAGATTTATTCGCTAGATAATACGTAAGATGTACAAAGTTTATACAATAGAATTGGGCACAATAAGAAAACAAGAAATGAATAGAACATACTCAAATATCAGTTATATGATCTTTTCTTGTTCGCAACCGATAAGCTGATACGGATCTCACGAATCCAATTTGTACATTTTCAACCAGATGGAAACGAAAATATTTTTCGCTGCCCACCAAATCAGTGCCATTTCCCATATCTTCAATATCTTCAACCAATCATTCGAAATTGGCAGAACACGACATCCCTGTAAGGAATCGATTCGATATATAACATGAAGGCACGATTCCATGAAATATTCTCCGCATATACGGGCTCTATCGCTGGGGAATCGTTCGAGGATCCCCCATGAAGTATACGCCGCACTCCTCCTTCAACTTTTAATAAGTCTCGGAGGCCTCCACAAATTGCTAGGTGTACACTTCCAAGGGTTTTATTAGACACGATTTCTATATTTATTCTGCCATTAATGTAGCGATTCTACAAGCATTACAATTAATCGCAATATATTTTGAATACTGCGTTGAATCTATTTCGTATTATTGAATGAATTTGATCTAAATTTCATTTTTCTTCTATCATATATCACATTGAATATTACTGGAGTTTTTTTTTCCAACATCAAATCGTTATTTTAACACATCGACACGTGTATCGATCACCAAGTGATCAGTTTGATCTTCCTCTTGAAGATGATCACTTGGTGATCGAAACACGTGTCGAAGTGTTAAAATAACGGTTTGGTGTTGGGAAAAAACTCCAGTTATATTCATAACTATAAACAAGGTTCCAAACAGTGCATCACAAAAGAGTTTATTGTTCATTCGATCTGAGAAGCATTCATCTTTCCCAAAGTACATATACCGTAGGTTCTGGTAAATACCCGGAAAACAACTACTTCCCCGGCTGATACCACGCTGGACATTGGATTATATCCCACAGACATTTATCCAAGATACTTCAGAGGTTAGTCTTGCAGATGTTTCTAGTTTATCCAGCAGCATGACCATCCTGAAATCAGTCGAGTGGATCACCTACAGACCGGTTAAAAGGTATTACCTCTCATCAGTGGGAGACAGATCTGACCCAAAGAGCTATGTGATTGGGACTCGACTGATTTCATCGCAGCTGGACTGCATGCATGAAACCCTTGTCGAAGAGAAATTGTTAACTAGTAACAGCTTCCTTTCGTGAACAAGGCCCCAAGCTGGAGAAAACAGCTCATGAAGCAATACTTTTAACAGAAATCAAAATACGTTGGAAGACTGAAGAAAATAAATATCTAGAAACAATAATGTTTCCCAAAGTACCTACACCGTTGTAACAGGCCTCGATCTTAGTGAAAAAGGGTCTTACAATCTTGAAGCTGGAATTTGAATGCAGGAGCTCATCAGAGAGAGATGCTGGGTGAAAGGATTTTCAACTGAGGATAGAATAATATATTTCCTTCGAGAATGTAGACGCATGTGAAGATGATCACTACACGTTTGTGGCCCAGAAGTATACTTTTGGTTTACAATGATAAGGTAGGTAACCTTTGTTGGTTTCACACTTATGAATTGATCGCAGTTCAACCTCCAGCATCTAAGGTGTAGCCTTTATTGACAGTGACAGATTTAGCTGGGTTCCTGGTTTTTATTTCCGGTACGGATATATGGGGAAAGATCTTGTTTGTCATGGAGTATACAAATAGCCAAGTGAAGCTGCCAGCAATACGATATGGGTTATTCGTAAGTGGTTATGCGAAAGAGTAGCTGTTGAATATTCGAAATTCACCTACCCGGTGACTGAATACGTTGAATGTAGGATGAAATTTGTGCAGTTATTTTGACAACTCGTTAGAGAGAATAAATTCAATGTGTATAAAAAAGTTAAGCTAATTCAGACAATGAACTATCTGCGACACTACCTTGAGTTGTAGAACCTTGTCCACCAACAACTCAAGTTGCTTTGAAGAAAATATTCGAACTGGAGAAAAGGCTTGGATATACATGTGCCATTCATAGAGCTGTTCATTTAGAACTTCTCTCATCACTGTCTATAGATTCACAATCATTCAGAAGATTTGTGGCCTGAAGAGGAAGACTATCGACTGTATAAAGCGACAATGGCACAAATTTTGTTGGTGCTGAAAATGCCTTTTCACAATTGGATTGGAAAATGATAACCGCTTACAGTACCACCGAGAAGATAGAGTGCTTGGTAGGGTGGTTGGTGGGAGAGGTTAATCTTCTGAGAAAAGTTGGAAAAGCCAGTCTGACATACGAGGAGTTATTCGCGATATTTTGCGATTGTGAATCAGTACTGAATTCGAGACCTCTCACTTATATCTCCGAAGATAGCAAAGATCTTGTTCCTTTGACTCCTGCTATGTTCCTCAAGGATATTTCAGAGTGCGGAGTTCAGATCTGAGAAAATTTCTGAGATACAGGATGAAGCTGAAAGATGATCTTCATAGAAGATTGAGAAAAGAATATCTAGGTCACCTGAAATTGTCATCGGAAAAACGAAAACAGAGAGAAATCAACATTAGTGTCGTTTTGACAGAAACCGACAATACTAAAAAGATGGAATGGCATTTGGCGTATGTCCAAGAGCTGATACCTGGGAAGGATAATAAAACACGTCTGATCAAACTCAAGGCAATGAAGGGAATAGTACTCAGGCCTGTACAACGAGTATATCCTTTAGAGATGAATTGTGCTTCCGATAACTATTAGATATGGTAGAAAAAAAACCTGTTCGAAGATTTTCTTCATAGCAATTCGAGTTAAATTTGTGAAACTTTTTTTTGTTCACATTGTATTTTCTCTATCAAAAAGTTGTCAAGTAACTGTCATTGATATGAGATTGATAAGTCAATTGTATTGAACTTTCTTCTTGAATATATTTGAGTTTGTTGAGTACTTCCATAGTTTCTGATCCATATTTCGTCCTACATTCGATGTACTCAGTCACCGGGTAGGTGAATTTCGAATATTTAACAGTAGCACTAATTCTCAAAGATAGCCTGCTCCTCGAGTGGCATAAATGACGGCTTTCCAACAATGATGACATTACAGGATGTACGCAAGACAGTGGGTATGTTATACCTTCAGATAACAATTAATAATATTAACTCGTGTTTTCTATTTTGGTTTCTAGAATCCACGCATATGTAGAGCTGAAACACTTGCTGAGGAAAAGATAACCAAAACTTCTGCTTGGTAAGAATAAAAAGTGAACTTTTTTCTCTTGAAGGTTAGGATTTTTTTCCAAGCTCGAGCTTACCCTAAAGAACATGGAATTTGACAAGAGTTGATCAACTAAAGGAATGAAATAAATGGTTGCAAATGAATTTATTGTACAGAGGAATTGTACTTATTACCAGTATTAAATGGAATTAATTCATTGGTATATATTTTGTGAAATATTAAAATGAATATACCGAAATATTGAACGTGTATTGGTATTTTATGTTGAAATGCTACATGTAACCGTTACACCTTAAGGTCTGGTAAATGCCTGCCAGGAAGCAACTTCTTTCTCGGCTAATACCACGCATTTATGCAAGATATCTCTTGCATATGTTTCTCGTTCATCCAGCAGCATGACCATGCTGAAGTTAGTCGAGTGGATCACGAACATCACTGCAGGAAAGATCCGACCGAAACAGTAGTGTCCTTGGGACTCGATAAATTGTTGTGGTTGTGAGTATTCGCTATACTTGGATCTAAATGAGATGTCTGTACGCTGGAATAGCGCTGTGGAATTGTCATGCAAATCCATGTACCAATATGGCTCACTAGATTTCATTTGGACTGGATGTCAAAATAACATCAGATACCCTTATTTTGCTGTTCAAATGTGACGGTACAGTGTTGTGGATTCTATTTTAGGTTATATATACATACAGATGAATGTTGAGCCCAATTTCTGTCAATGGGCAATAGACCTTCACTACTATCTGAAATTGAACTAGCTGCATACCAAATGTCAGTGCTGGAATTGAACGGAGATGGTTACTGCCCTGAAATTTGCAAATTGATCATATTTTGAACTTTTTGTTTGAAATGGTTGTTTTGGGTGAGGAATCTTTTTTTCATCGGAACACTCGCTAATCAGAACAGTCGTTATTAGTCTGAAGACAATTTTTAGGCTTGATGTGTTTTTGCTGGACATATCTTTCTCTTCATTTATGGTTGGCTTACACAATTATCAGATTCATTGTCGCCAAAATATTTTTATAAGCCATCTGAAATGTAATATTCATCAAAAGAACCTATCTTCTATTGTTGAGAGGCCATCTCGAACTTTTTCTGATTGAAGTTGAACAAAATGTTGGAGGGTTGAACTGGGAGTTATGTATTGAAACATGTTAATTATTCTATTCACCGGTTGGCACACAAAGTCAAATATACACGTAAATCTAACGTTGCGAAAGTGGTGGTGGTTGCCTTGTTATGACCTAACATATTCACTTGGCTATTTATTCCTTTTGATAGCAACACAAAAGATGGTTCGTTCTTTGTACAGCGTTCTCGAATAACGAATTATGGCTACAGATTTGCGGAGATACACGTGTAGGCTGTGGATTTATTTCCATAAAGGGGCTTTTACCGCAGCTCTCCAATTGCATTCTGGATGGATTCAACGAAACATTCTACAAAATTTTATAGTAAACCACATCCTAGTGTAACCAGAGAAAGTACTTCATATTAGAACAATCCTTGTTTATACATTATATATACATGAATATTGGCATTTGTGTGGGCTATTCACTGCCAGTTCACAATAAAAAAAAATATTGAACAGGACTGATTGTATACGGGAAACAAGTGTTATAGTTTTTTAAACTGTTCAGTGACAATCTACCAATGAAGTTTGAATTGAAAGGGTCATATATTTATGAGTGATTAATTTATGGGAAAGAAAGTTTTTGGTTTTCTACTACTCTGTCTTGATAAAAAAAATGTGGAAATCTTCCAAAAAAAGAAACCAAATTCATGAAAGTAACTCTATACATGGATGAGTAAGTAGGTCATGCAAAGAAGTAACTTTGTCTTCCAGTGAGGATGACAGTGTTCCATGTAAGTGAAATTTTTACCTTTCATTTAGTATATTGCGTAGAAATCCTGTGAATGATATCTGATTCAATTCCATAACGAATGTTCGAAATACAAACTGAGTGGAGAAACATGTTTTTTATATAATTCAGTGTTCATATGATTTTTCTTTCGTGTGATTCGATGTTTATATGAAAGTGTCTGTTTCAGAAGGGCTTTTTCTTCCAGTTACAGCATCAATACTTATTGGAAATTATTTCAGAAGAACAGTCATCTCAACAAATATTTTTGGAAAGCTATAGCACCAAGCTGGATATGCTTTAAAGTTTTCGTTGAATTTGGGGGTCATTACTGGTCTTTCAATTATTCTTTCCAATCATAAAACCAGTAATTGAGCTACATTGGTATGACATGAAACCATTATGCAGTTTTCATTTGTGCTATGGAAGCTTTGGAAAAAATGCAAAATCTTTCTGAATCATACCTGTTTATTGAGAAACAAGCAGAAATCGATAGTCTTTAGATTGAAAGTATGAAAGTATGACTACACTAGAAACCAAGTTGTAACTTGCGTTGGTATTATTTCAAGCTGAAAAAACATTTCCAGTTCAATTGAAAACTTCTAGTGGAAAATGTAAGCTCGATTGAATCGAGCATCAATTTTTCATCAAAACTTCACCTACTACTGGATTATTTTTTTCATGGTTCATTATTCGCGACGAAACGCGAAAGACTTGAAGAAGAAAGAAAAAGTTAATATCAGAAAAAGATGTGAGTTTTCATCCATGTTTGAAAATATGAGAACTGATGAAAATAAGAATGTGGAAGTGTTTCTTATTATGGAAGGCAGGAGGGAGAAGAGTTCAGATTAGGTCTTGACCTGTTTTTTGTATGGTTGGTTGCGAAATATTTCCCAACGTTGCCATTGTGAAATAATGGTGGCTAAACTGTTCAATGCACAAACAATGCATATGTTTCACTCATTGATATTATTTCGAGTGCGTTTCTGAATAACTAGCTGCTTTTTATAACAATGTAAACGAATAATTATTTTGTTGAAGACGTTTTCAATTCTGAGATATAACTTCATGTTCCCGCTTCAAATCATAAAAATATTCCAGAAAAAAATGAGTTATTATTCAATATGATCATTTGTAATTGTACGCATTTAGATTATCTACTTTCATAAGATACATTTGCAACTTTACGAAATAATGATTATAAGTCCTAGTGTTGACACTAGTTTGAGAGTCAAGTACAATTGCTCTTTCAAAATAGCAATTTCACTATGTAGAGGAACTGTCAACCAGAATTAGATTAATTGATACTGACATCTTCGATTCTTTCGGTACCCTTAAGAACTAAATCTACATGTCTTATAAGGATGAACATATGCTTTCAACTCCGGAAACACATTTTTTTTAGCTGCAGCAACACCTGAAAAAACCTGCAGCACCACATCATCTGAAGATCCTGATTTGCTAATGTCTTCTCTCCCACAAAACAAAATGTAGAGTGTCTCCAGAGGCTCCAATAAATTCAATACATCGTTTCGTTTTTGACCAAGGCGTAATAATGACCAGATTCAACGCCAGAACCACAGTGAACAATGACTGCATGGACATTATAATAGTGGTCTGCTAGATTGAATTGTTCATCTATTTCGAACCTTCGTATGAGTTTGGTGCTTCCGTCAGAGGTTGAGTTATGTTTGACGATCATCAGTGTTATTATTAGATTGACTGGTGCCTCAGTTATACTTGTTTTCTTGTAACAGTCAGTTAGTTTGGCGCACATTTGGCAATACAGTCGATCATCACCTGTTAAAAGTTCCATTTTCAGATAAATAATTTAACAACAAGCTTTGCACGGACTGGTTATTAGTCATATTAGGAAACGCTAGTTGAAGTTCACATACGTTTTTCAACCTCTCACTACAAAGTAAAAAGTGAGTATTTTTCCAGCAAAAGATTTACAAACACAAGACAAGATAGACTGTTCGGAATCAGAGCAGGAGTATTGATTCTGCTATTGTTCAGCTCACGAAGAGTATTCAATAAGAACCCCAAAAATTCGGAACAATCCTCTTGTTTTCCTAACCAATATCTAGTGTACTTCCACGACTCTAGAAAATCGGTTGGAGGGAAAGATGATACATTACGAAACTGCAGCTGCGTGAAAAGGTGTTTGAGTTTGGTGAATAAGTTCAAAACTTCGTTCTTGAAATTTTTCGTCTTGAACAACACTTGTGAAATGGTTTTCATGTAGCAAGTGTTTCCTAAATTATCTAATCCAATTTTCTTTTCAAGATTTTCAGGACAACTCTCTACTGATTCGAGAGGAAGAACATATTTCACAGAATCTGCACAAGCACCATTTCTCAAGCTGCAATCGATCCTTCCAAATGATGAAGAATTTCGTAGAGGGATCGATTTGGCTCTTGTTACAAGAATCTCTTCCATTGAAAGGGAACCAGAACTATGAGGACTGCAAATCATATTTGGGAGGCAAGAATGACCTAAGTTCATTGACCGCACTGGAAAATGAGAAGGTGGATCAATCACTCGCGAATTAACCTTGATTGGAGACTGATGAATATCCACATATTTCGGCTTGTTACGAAGAGATTTTAGTTCCGTACTGAAATGAGGATAATGCATGATCTCATCAAAATTATGTAAAGAAGGAATATTTCCAAGGACCCAAGCAGCATTACTACGTTGAATAGCAATACTAATTCTTTCTATCAAAAAAGAGGTAGAAAGGTGATCTTTCGTTTCTTGGCCTATTCTCCTTCCGAGTTCATGAACGAATAACAAAGACTCCGAGCCATAAACACCAAAAGTTTAAACCACTACTGGATGGAACAGATAGGTGTAAGCAAGATTTTTGTATTTTTTTCATTTCAATTTTTCGCCAGAATATGCTGCGGTTCCAGCAGACTTCGAACTTTCGGCTAGATGGGAAGTCGAGACCGTGTCAACGCAAGTAAAGTCCCATACCACAGGTTTGCTGTATTTCCATGGTATGGTACTGGTACTTAAGGGTTCCAGAATTGCAGGAATATCCGCTGACACCATACCTATCGCTTAACTGCTCAACTTTGTATGTGATCACTCACATACCGATAGAAGAGTCGGAACAAGTTTACGGAAGAGGATCAGAACTTTCATATCTGAGGACAAGATAGAGGGTTTTCCTAATACACACTTTTCGAAAGCATTTGGAAAATAACGAAAAATTAAAGAATTTTTTTTGAATATGTTTCTGCCTTACCATAAATTTTTCGAAATTTTAACGTTCACATGTGTGAAAAATGGGTGGAGTTCTGCTTCATGAGATCCGGAAAAAAAAGATGTTGGCTTCCTACTTCTCCATCTTTCTACAAAAAATGTGGGAATCGTTCAAAGGAAGGAATAAAACAATTAATTTCAGAATAAACTTATTGTAAAGATATGTATATCAAAATACGTTCTGAGTTTTTCATTTCGCTCAGTTTTTTCAACTGAAAGTACGAACGAATTTGAAGGAACTCCCAAAAAAAAAAATCATTTCAATTCTGTATCTTCATTTTCCATCAAACTGAATTCATCGACTTCTATCGAATCATTGAACTGAAATTATTTCTAGAGTGACAGAATCGTGGACATTTCAAACATTTGCTTGAAGCTCAAATAATTTCCAATAACATTCCAAAAACAATTTCGACTGTTTCCTTTTCCTTTTCTTGGTTGAACATTTTTATATTGGATAGAAATAATTGTTTGTTTTGGCATTTATATCAGAGATGAGTTGATTTTTCTGATATGACTGGATATAATTCAATAGAGAGGCGAATCGTCATTCTCCTGAAGATACTGCAAAATTTCATGAAATATGTTATTGCATCATACAAAAATGAATTCAGTAAATGAAAATGCTCGAAATTGAGGACTGTATTTAAAAAAAACAGAAAATATGGCAAAATTGAAGAAAATAAATTTTTGTATGTGAAATATTCGAAACAATTGAGATTTTCTTCAAAAAGTAACATGAAAATCATTAAATGAAATTATTATAATTTTTTTTTACCCAATGCTTTCGAAAATGGTCCTGATATCATTGAATAAGTACACAGACTCAGGAAAACTGCACTTACTTTTCCATTCAATTTAATTTCTTTCACATTTAGTTAAAAAATTACTCATACATTCACATCAAAAAAGTGGTCACACTACAAAAAGAATATTGGAAAATTCATCTAGAAATGTACAGAGGAAAACCTTTTCATAAAGATAAGTTTTGGAAAAACTCAAAAGCTGCTCAGCAGGATTCAACTCAGAACAATTGAATGCTACCCTATGCACAGTGACATTCAAAGGTCACCTGAACAAAATAGGGCTGCAGACAACGCAATGAACTCAGGATGCAAGTAATTTATGGACAAAACAAAATCACATTGAGAAGATTATGACAAATATCTAACGACGAAAGAACTGTGCAGTACTAGTACACGGGAAAGGATAAAAGGAATAACGTAAGAGTGTACAATTTTCCATATATTCAGAAGAGATAGACAGAGCACAGGGTTCTGAATCTCAAGTAGCAGAAAATCAGAATGAAAATAGCCTTTCGACTAGCCCTACACCGCAACCCGAAAGGGTTTATTGTAGCTCACACCTATTCACACTCTACCAAATAAACCCAGCTTTTTAACGAACCCGATTAGTTTGTATGGTGAGTGGTCTTTCACGTCAGATGGTGAGAGTACG
The DNA here is from genome assembly GCA_015342085.1 of Leptinotarsa defecta. Taxonomy (NCBI): domain Eukaryota; kingdom Metazoa; phylum Arthropoda; class Insecta; order Coleoptera; family Chrysomelidae; genus Leptinotarsa; species Leptinotarsa defecta. The sequence continues at coordinate 3,716 of WOGO01003317.1, read as the reverse complement.
GCTCTGCCGAACTCTAAAAGCCTGATTCGGTCCCCAGCGGGGCAAGCACAAAGTATGTGCTCTGCTGTTTCATCATTTTCCAAACAGAGGCGACACACACTGTCTTCCGATAGTCCGAGTCTCTGCATATGATGATTCCAATGACAGTGACCTGTAAGAAGGCCTGTTGGACATTGTTCGGTTTGTAACTGAAACTAGATCATCTAAAGCATTGGAATTTTTGTAATGATGAATACCAAGAAAACGTTTTCACAAAATACTTTTTCAAAACACCAAATTTTTTACAAGAATATATTCTTTTTTTGTAGATGAGTAATACTTGCGATGATGAATTTCCATCGTACTCAGAAGGTGAAGTTACAGTATATTATATTCATTTTGCAACTTTTTCTTCACTATGAAGTCACGATGATAATACTTGTTGCCATCATTAAGGATTCCTTCGAGCAGAAATTGCTTCTATCAAATGACAATTTAATCTGAATAATAATTTTCAAATGTATAACTTTACGACGTCCGGTTTGATTGAGAAATTAAAAACGGATGAGTAGAACGAAAGGACGATAAAAAATTCACTGAATCAGACGTACATCATTAACTCCTCCACTTGAAACAATGGAACGTTATGTAGATATTTTGCTCTGATAAACGAGAAAGTGGAAATATCTGGAGTGCACCAAAGTAGAAGATAAAGTTGTTGTCACTTAGTCGCTTCGGTGGTTATTTCTGCGCTTAAAAACATCATTATTGAGTCCGGCACGCTTGATCAGTGAGCCAAAAAATTGCAATGCATCTTTATAGAAACATCATTATCCAACAGTCCAGAGCACGTTATTCAATTTTGTTATTTGTCTTGAGAGTGTCTTGGTACTGTAAGAATAGGTACTTCATAGGGTAGATTAATTATGTACCACTTCGACCACAAAGTAATGTTACTTTTCAATTTTCTAGTACACGGAACGACTCTTTTTTAATTTTTGAACAACATTCCACCAACACTTTGTTGCCCTCTCATTCCTATTCTTTAGTCAATTGGAAAAAAATTTTGTCACACCAGAACAAAATACTGTCTCTCGACGCGCTATACAAGTTAGCATCATCAGGAGATGGCTGAAAGTACTTTTTTACTATTTGACTTTCTACTTCTGAGTCATTGAACAAATCATGTGTAATTCAACGTTCATATGAAAATATTTCTTTCAGTAATTTGTGCGAAAAAAGGTTTTGTCTTCCTACAGATATTTCTTTGGCGCCATGCAGCTTCCCAGGGTCGCCTAGGGTGATCCTGGCAAGACTGCATCCTTTGATTCCATCCCATCTCTTTAGGGATTGAGCATGGGTGTGACGTTTGGCTTGTTCCACAATTGTCGAAGTCATGAGGCCGTAGGTGTCACTGGCTCCTAAAATTCTTACTGCAGCCGTTTTCTTGGCTAAAGAGTCGGCAATGCGATTACTTTTACTCATGTCGTGCCCTTTAACCCACCTCAGGATAATGTTATTATCTACCGAGGATTTGGCTAAATCTTGGTGGCACTCTAGTATTAGCCCTGAGGTAGCACGTTGTCTTTTCAAGGCTACTATGACTTGTCTACTATCAGTGCAGATTGTTATGTTTTTGTCAAAAATTCCTTTCCTGGTTATTTCTCGTAAGTATGAGTTTTGTTCTTTTTGTATCTTTATTTGATATTGGCTGGACAAGAATGGACTATAGAGTACATCTTCATAATTAAATATGGACAGTATTAAAGACTCACACAAATTTTGAAAATGGAGTCCGATATTATACCTAATCTTTTGACTTCACTTACGTTTTGAAGTACTTCATTTTTCATTACTATACTTACACTATCAGAAATCTCATCTCCTTCGTTTTTGTTGCCGAAAACAATAATATTAGATTTACTGCAATTAATACAAAGACAATGTACAAGTGTACATTACAAAACTGAAGAGTTTTCACATAGCAACAAGTAATGGCCCCAAAATGAACCCTGGGGTACTCCACATTCCAAATCCATATAATTGGAGGATTGCCCATCAACAAACACCATTTGTTAACGATTTCGAGAGTATTCCTAGCATTATTCGACAGTCTTGAGTAATGTAGAATTTCAAGCAATAGATTATGATTGATAGAGTAAAAAGCTTTGCTAAAATCTAGTAAGACCAAAACAGTACACTCGCCTTTGTCTGAGGCTCGAAGAATATCATCAGTAATATGGAGAAGTGCCGTTGTACAGATATTCTTTTTTCGAAATTCAGATTGCGTTATGATCAATATATTTCTTCAATTGTATTTCAATAGCCTTTTTGAGTACCTTCGATGAAGTTCGCAGGACACTTACTAGACGCACATCTTTAATTCAAGTGGATTTGACTATTTAGGCTATATTACAACAACGGATTTTTTCCAAAGTTCAGGAAAAATATCATGAGTTGAGAAAAAACTAGAAATTCAATTGAAAATTGATCCAGAATATATTAATTTGAAGAACTTTTGTTCAGCGTCATTACTATCCAGTAATTATTACATAAATGAGAAACTATTTCACGTCACTCAATCGATTTAGGTTAAAAAAATTCAATCAATTCGCTGATTGTATCTGAAGAATTTCCTTAATCGTAATATAGGTGAACGCTGCAAATGAAACATTCCTGGTTTATTTTCAATTCCAGCGGATGTTGCGGCTGTAGGCAAATATAGTAATTAAATATTTTTATTTATTTTTGCAACGATAAGCAGACATCTAGTTCAACAATGTTCGGATTGTTTATTGCCTATTTTTGTAGTCACGGCCTAGAGACTTTGATCTTCATCGAAGCGTTACCGTTCAACAATTTATGTCTCAGTGTTGTTATTAGTTGTTCCAAAAAATATTAACTTGGTCAGTGATCCTAAATCTGTTTATTTTGAGCATGTGTCACAGGGTATTCCTGACGCCTGTTATATACTTTGTAGCTGCTCAATATGAATCATCTAGCAATGCCCGTTTTTAATTAATGATATTATCAATATGTTTCTATAAACGTTGCTACTGAATGCCATCTGAAAATTTGAGGAATAATACGGATAAGCACTGTCCAGTTGGAACATTGAAAATGTCGTCATACTATCGACTCAGGCCAAGATTTTGGGCATTACAGGATGGGAAGAAGAGGCAGCACACTATATTCGTCGCAACTTTTTTTTGTAGGACACCTCAAAAGTCAAATGTATACAATAAAATAATCGTCTTTGGAAGAATTCCCAACAAGAGTCAGTTTGATAATCTGTATCTGTAGAATAGGGAGGGTGAGTGTAGGCCCACAGCACTAAGGCCACATGTGACCCATTGTACATCTTCTCGAGGAGTTATCCTATTAATAATAATAATAATAAAATAACATTGGAGACCTTGGCTTATCAAGGCGCCTGACGTTTACTTTTCTCAGGTCGAGTGGGCTGAAGTCGGAAACTGAGGGGTTCATCATGGCTTGCCAGGATGGTGTCGTCAACACGTTAGTCTACCGCAGTCGTGTGATGGGTATAGAGGTTCCTGACACAAGGTGCAGGGCCTGCCGCGAGGTGCCCGAGATCCTAATGCACTTGCGGTCTCGGCCTATATCCATCGACATAACGCGGCACTCTTACGGTATTGACGAGACACCGGTGTTGCCCTACGCTCCGGGGGATATTGAATCCGTTGTGGGGAACGAGAAGTGCCGAATTTATTGGA